>VWYH01005174.1:385047-467368 GCA_013399365.1 Pampusana beccarii
GGCAGTATGGGGGGGGGCGGGGAAGGGAAGCCACAGAGCTGCAGCTGTGAGACAAATTAGTAGATTCTATAATTCACTGACCTAAAAGCAATTTTTATTTTTGATCATACACTTGCAGTTTAGTGAGGTTCCTTGACATTGTGCCCTAAATATGGAAACTCAGCTATTATGGTTTAAATGTCTGACTTTTTTGCAGGCTTCCTGTGCAAATCATTGAATTTAAGCCATCTTCTGCCAAATCTTTAATATATGTATTTGAAAGTTGGGACATTAAAATTTGCACATTTTCACATAGGCAGATATTAAATATTACAAATATGAATGCAGGAACTTAACATAAACTACCATTTTATTCTTCTTGCTGTTTGCTATTCACTATGAAAGTTATTTTTCTGTAAAGAAATGTGTTTATTCAAAATGCCCATCTTTCTCTAAATCATTTTTCTTCTAAAGGAGATGCCTGTTTTGAATCACATCCTTCCATCATTCCTCACTTCCCTGTTACCATAAAACAAAAGTAATACAATGCTGGGGAACAATCCAACCAAGAATCCTTTGCACCACAGCCCTCCCAAGGAATACTGGATTGTGTTCCAGGCTGTTTGATCCTCCAGTTCAAGCAAACAAAACTATGAGCCGCTTGCAAACAGAACAGTAGCCTGATTTTTTTCACCTCCATTTAGGACTGCACTGTGGAATTTTTTATACGAAGGCGTGCAGATAAACCAGTAAACTGCCCATGAAACGGCTGAGCAGAAAAGTCCACATTTGCTGGACATAAGCCAGCTCTGGCTCACAGTAATGCAGCTACATAACTTACACCACAGCCAATAAGCCCTCCTCAGAACAGTGTCTTCCTCATTCACTTAAGGGACTTCTGAAGAAAAGCAGAACTTTCTTATTCCTTCCAATAGTCACGTGTGTTCAAATTCATTTCTGGAAAAACATTTTTGCTTTCGAAAATCCGTTTTTGCAACAGCGTTATTAGTGATGCATTTTCCAAGTTGGCAAGAAGAGGAAACATTCCTTCCCTAGAAATTATTGCTCAGCTGATGTAAATAGTGCTACTTCACTGATTCAAAGAAACTGCATCAGAACATTATAACAGTAATGCTCTACCTGGTACAATCAGCCACTTCTGTCCATTTCATTTCTACTTTATTTGCACGTTTCTAACTGTAACTAATCAATGTGTCTTCATTATTTCTCCAGGTAATTCAAACTGTAAATTTCACTGTTTTCAAATACTTTCTTTTAACTATAGCTTGGCTGTATTCTTCTCTGTTTTCAACCTATGCCTTTCAATCTATTCATAATAATTCTTGAACTTAATTTTATGATTTTTATACCATGAAGTTTTGTATAACTTTTTGGTTCAGTCCGGTCTAAAGACAACAAATATAGTTCCCAACCAACAAAAAAATAACTTTATTGGCATCCTTTGCGTTCAATTATTTAATAAAAAATCATTTTTTAATATGAACTTGTGAGCATTATTCTCATTTTCTCTTGCATCCCTGAAAAAGTTTGTACAAGCCTGATCCTCTGTATGTTGTAACTTTATTTGGAGTGGATAATGGCTAACATTATGCATTTTTACATAATTTCTGCTGAGAAATACGTTTAATCCCTCAGAAAGAGATTATTAACCATAAAACTGACTCTTCAGAAAAGCCACATACTTTCAAAGTCAAGCTGCTAAAATGTTTTATCAGCCAATATGACACCTGTCCAACTCATCTGAGTAACAATTATGCTAAGTACATTGCTGCTCCTCCTCCACAAGGCTTCAAAGCCTCTTCCTACAAACCCCATGGGGGCAGTCTGGACCTTTTTCTGGTGGGTACCAAAGAACAAGGCCCTATTGTCTAATTCTTTGTGGCACAGCAGCAGAACATATTAATTCCTCAGTTTTTTAGATATAAATTTATTACAAAGGGAACTGAACAAATCAAGGAACATCAGGCTATCTAAAAATCCAATTAATTTTAACGTGGTCTTAGCTTTCCCCCAATATGCTCTGATCCTTCTAGAGCTCAACGATGGGTACCACACACTTCCCTAAACCCTATAAACTTTCCATCCCTACTATCTCTTGCAAACTAAAGCAGCTTGCAATAGAATTAGAAAGATGAAGCCTATTATATAAGACAGCAAAGTTGGACAAATTCACCAAATTGCCACTATTTCTACTAAGTTTCAGTACAACAGTCTTGCATCTGTTCATTGCATGTGTGATGAAAGAATGACTATGTTTTCTTGAATGTTTTTCTCTAAAGAGATACATAATGCTCAGACTGCACTTTTATTTGGAGTAGTTTCCAGCAAATCAATTTCATCTTCATCGTTAGTGATTTTCTTGTTGCATCTTCAGATCCAATTAAACCAATCATGCCTTTTCAATTAACTACAATTACCTTAATTAGATGAGAATAACAACAAGAAAAAAAAAAGGAAAACAACTTCCAAAGTTAATCAAGTTAGTGTATCCTTATTTACAGACTGCAATCAAGCCTCTGCATGTTTCAGTCCAGTTTCCAACTTCAGCACAAACTGACCCCAAAGAGCTTTAAAAGAACAGTAGCAATATACAGTCAGCTCACTTTGGAGAGGAAAATTACATCGCTTTTTTTAAACTTAGAGATGAAACAGTGTTCCCTGACAGGTAACCTTCTCTACCCAGGCAGTGGCAAGTACCTAGAGCTACAGTCTAGTCTCTGGAACCTACTATTTATCCTTTTGGCAAAGATAAATGTCATGGCCAGAAGGATGCCTCGTACCATTTTAGGCTCAGGTTATTTAAATCCTTTGCAACTATGAGAATAAAACTAATTTTAAATGAAAGCCAAGATGTCAGGCACAATTAAACCCTCCCAAATCTTACTTCTTTTCTCCAAGATTATAACTTGCATCACACAACTCTTCTGTCAAGTTTGCTCTGTAAACATGCCACTTCCTTCACACTTCTTTTTTTTTCCTTTCTACAGCATGCATGACTCTCTCATTCATGTTCCTTTACGTAAACTACTGCAGTCTTCTCAGCTGTCTTTTCTTTCTGCTTTCTAAACAACTAGAGAATTGTTTTTGCTTGAACACCTAAAGCATTGTTTTGGCTTCTGATGACAGTAGCTTCCCATGGAATATACAATCTGTCTTCTATTGAGCTGCTGAGATTAAGTTCCCTGGAGCAAAAACTACTCCCTAAACCTCTTCCAGAAATGCTATTGATTGCTGCTGTGTTTTGTCACAATAAAAATATTTAAGAAAAAAAAATTGCCACAGTAGAAGACAGAATTATTCTTGGGGACCAATTCAAAAACTGTTGAAAATGGTCCAAAATTAAAACATTATCCAAAACTGTATTTTTCTTCCTATGGTAAGGTTTCTTTCTTCGCATCAGATCCAAAAAAGAACAAGGCATTTTGAGGGGAAAAGAAAAAGAGAAAGCAAATGAAATTTTAATACAAGAAAAAGAAAAGGAAAAAGAAAAGGAAAAAGAAAAGGAAAAAGAAAGAGAAAAAGAAAGAAAAAGAAAAAGAAAAAGAAAAAGAAAAAGAAAAAGAAAAAGAAAAAGAAAAAGAAAAAGAAAAAGAAAAAGAAAAAGAAAAAGGTAAAAGAAAGAAAAGGACCCATGCTAACCAATGGTATTACCAATGATAATTACAAAATACAGTCATAAAGACAGTACATAAATTCACACAAGATTCAAAAAAAAAAAAAAAGCAGGCTTTCCAGCCCATTGATTAGTAGATCTACGTAGAAACTGAGATTTCAATATAAAATTCTGTATGTGAACTTTTACCACTAAGAAGGTACTTCTTTGCAGTTTGAGATGGCACTAAGACGGGTGTAAACTTATATGAAATTTGAAAAGTTGTGTAATGTTAATGAAAATTCTTCAGAAGAAAGAAACTGTAACAAAGATATCAGAGACAGAGGAGTGTAGCTAATATAAAGAAAAACATTCAGTGTTCTCCTTTAAAAGATAGGCAATAAATTTTAAATAAGAAATCTGGATACAGATTGATGGTTTTGTGTAAAATTTGAGCTTTCCATGTGTTGCTATAAATTGGTATTGTATGATTTTAATCTTTATTTTAAATATAGAATTGAAGTCTCTTTTGCCTTTATAGGTTTCACATTACTGTAAACTTACTAAGACAATGGAATATAATGGGTTGTCTGTAATTTTGGAAAATCTGATAATTCTTTATTCAATAAGCTTACATAACTAGATGAGGAATTGGACATAATTTTTACATTAACACATATTTTAGGGGTAATTTCCATAGAATTAAAATAATTTCACTTCTATTTAGTCTTAAAGAGAGTTTGTTTCAGGATCTGCTCCCAACATTGTGTGTGTTGTTTTCCATTTGCTACTTATATGTCGCTTTACAGAAAAAGAAGGCACAGTTGCGGTGGCTTGACCCTGTCCAGTGTCAGGTGCCCAGCAAAGTCACTCTATTACTCAACTGCCACCATTGCTGATGGGCTCAGCCTTGGCCAGCAGTGAGTCTGTCTTGGAGCCATCTGGCATTAGCTCTATTGGACACAGGGGCAGTTTATAGCAGCTTCTCACAAAAGCCACCCCCGAACCCTCCCACTACCAAAACCTTGCCTTGTGAACCCAATACAACTGTTTATATTTTCTTAAATAGCCATCAATTTCTATGGTATGCTTTTAATGCAACAGGAGTTATTAAAGCCCGAGTCTTCATCACTGTCTTAGAGTACATGAGTTTCTTGTGAATAAACTCTGCATTTAGTGATCATGAGTTGATTCATTTTGAAAGGCAGTTCTGAAGTGAATGGACTAGATTCCTTTGCAGTGGATACTAAACTGGAAGTTCTGTTCCCGAAATACAACAAATACTTTCAAACACGCAATGGAAACATAAATATCCAAAATAACTGGCTGACTTCAGGCATCTTTGATTAAGAGGCAATGCGACAAAGAATGTGATGTACATGCAGTGAGGATTCAGTTCATGAGACCAATCTAAATCTAGTCTGGAGCACAACCCCCAGATCATGTATGAAGCAAATGTAGGATGTGGGTCTCAACAACAACAAATTCAGTATAGTATATGGATCCAATCAACTACACTGAATCACTAGCTGATCAAAACATAGCCCAAGTTTTGGAGTATTTGGGACTCATGAGTTGGATATGGGACTGTCTCACACAATAAGCTGAATAAAGAATGGGAAGTAACGTGAAGTGCAACCCAAAACAATATACTAAACCTATAACAGATATTGCTGTGACAACAATGGGGCATAGTGACATTTGTGCACACCCATCTTCTTTTAGGCTATCCATTTCTCATGTGTGGCCTTTGACTCCTCTCTTTTCTGGAGAACATAAACTATTTCCTTTGCTGGCACTGAGGCTGTCTGATGTCAAACTGACAAACAAAAGTTTCCCCACATCTTTTCACCCACGATCATGTCATTATAGCATGTTCCATTAACCAGTATTGGGCAAATTTTATAGCACAGCTGGTGGGATAATAAAGCTGCAAAAAATTCAAAAAATTGTTACAGCTGAGATTAAAACAATTAGCTTCAAACTACTACCAGCCCAACTAGTATGCTACAAGCATGTAATTTCCCTCCATCAAACACAATTCTTGACAAAAATGTGGATGAAGGATTGAAAATACATGGATGCCTTTATGAACACTAACTGGGAAGAAAACCTAGGAAAAATGCATTCTGTGTTCCTGAAATATTTCCTTCGTTCATGTGTGTAGAGTTTTGCCTGCCTAAAGCTCCTTTCATTTTAATCGTTTATAGTTCACTACCAATTTATAACAATTTATAGCCCAATACCAAGTACCATTTTTTAAAATAAATCAAATTAAATACAATCACATTCAGGAATTTATTCTATATTAGTGTATGCTTAAATTGTAGGCATTGCTTGTAGAATGCAAGGAGGAGCACGAAAAACACTCCCTAGCCTGATTTGAAGCAATTTCAAAGAATCCTTTCTTTGTAACTTTGTTAGAGCTAGCTTATTGGAATTACTTTTATGCACTTATAATTCATTGAAGGAAGAATATTTCAGATATTTTATCAGATCTTTTTTTTTTTTTAATCAGATATTTCTTTCCTTTTCTGTGGAACCTATTTTAAATCTACTGAAGGAGCTCAGAATGAAACTATTTCTTCTGTTACCCAATAAGCAACAGTATAAAACCCACTGACCTATAAATGCTACTTCCATAGCATCTATCTAAATTCTCAGACTGGCAGGCACCATAAAATAAATGCTCTCTCCCCAAACGCCCAATCAGCCCAAACTGACTCCAAAAGTAGAGGTCAAAAACCTTAATGATTTTTTAATCCATCAAAGTAGAAGAAGCCACATGGTGAGGCAAGCAATCAAGCAAAACAAACAAAGAAAAAATAACTAAAGAAACCCAAGGCCATGAAAAAGACTTACCTACACTTTATGTAGTACAGGTTTGTGTACTTTAGCCATTATTATTATACTAGGTATTATATAGCTATTATCATACTATTCTTTGTGTTGTACACATTTGTGTGCTACATAAAGACTAGTGAAATTGAGGAAAAGTGTAAGTTCCAAATAATACAGGAACACATGAATATTTTAATGTAAATCTATTGGGTTCCTAATATAATCCCAGGTGAAGTTTTACATTTCCACATCCATTTAAGCTGACAGAAACAGACATCTTAAAAAAGAGGCACTATGATTCCAGATTAGGACATACATACATAAAAGCAAACACACATCTCTCAAAGCTAATTAGCAGTGTGACTTCTCTTCAGCAACACAGAAATCACAGGAGTACCTCCCGCATGTGCATGTGCTTTAAAGGACAACAAACCCTCCCAGCTGCATAGAAGACTCTGGACAGAAAGAATCAGTAACTCAGAGATCGGACAGAATTAACTCCTTGAATCTGCAAAGCAATGAGTTACTGATCATTCAAAGTTAATGCCCTCCTTTCCATTCCTCTTTAGTTACATGTGAAACACGAAAGTCCAGTAAGCAACTCAGTGAAAGGGCCAATGAGATGACTAATTCTAGTTTTTGGCTCAATCAGATACGCTCTCTAAAGAAATGTCCCTGCCTCTAGGAAGATTCTAATAATTCTAATATGTACTTTTCTCTTTTCTTTCCCCATGTAGATGAAATGCACCGACTGTTTTCCTCCAAGGACATGCATATCATCGTTTCCATGGCACTGTTTGTTTAAGTATAAAACACATTTGGCCACACTTCAAATAGCATGTCATGTATTTCATCTTTCAACCATTCTGAAAAATAAAGTGCATAAGGTCTGGTAATGATGAGGATGTTTTTGTATATCATTCATATAGGTGAAAAGTGAAAAGGTGAAATCAAGTGTGTAGTGATTAGGAAGTGTTGCAGTCAGTAGATGTAATCAGGCTGACAAAATGTCACACCTGAGGCCTGGTTTGGGGTCATTTAGAGATCAAAGAATGGCCCAGTGCCAGACATGACAGATAATAAACTAAAGCACTTTAACCAGTTTTGACTGGTTTGCAATAGATAAAGATTAGAAATCAATTTTTCATTGTATTCTCTTTTCTTTTGATTCCATCTTTTTTTTCTCACTGTCTGCCGTTTAATGCAGGCCGTGTGCCAAAACCATCTTAGAGAGTCTGCTATGCCAGATGTCACCCTTTTGCCCTTTTGCTCCGTCTGCAGATTTTCTTTTAACAACATTTGAAATGAAGTTACTGAGCATACATTTTCCAGTAAAAGAGGCATTATGAGTAACACCTTTTGTGTTTCTGAATAACACCCACAAAGTGCAGAACACATTATACATCAACTACATAAACTATATTTTTGAAAAAGGTTATTCTTAACTCTTAACTATGTGGAGTGTATCTTAACGCTGTCATTCTTTAAAATACATGTAACGGCTATGATGGAAGCTAATAACAAGGGTTAATAAAACCCTACAGAAATTGATTTTACAACATTAATTTGACCTGTGCAGGGTAAAGACGAGCTGTTTCATTTTACACACTCCTTGCAAATTTTTGAGCTTCTTGTATGCAAGCAGCCTATTCTACTATTTCCAAAGGAGAAAACCGTTCCTGTTTGAGTTCCCTAGGACTGATTTTCTAAGGTCTTGTTCCTTAAACTGTGACTTTCTAGAAAGTAGAAGTGCCCACTGCTTCTCAAGTTATAGGCATGAATAAGAACATTTTATTTTTATTAAAAGGAAATGAGACATATATAAACTCCAATTTTCTCAGACTTCTCCCATTCTTCAAGTACCAGTGACTAATCAAATAGTTAAAGATGGTTTTAAAATGGGGTAGGGGGAGGGAGTGTTTGTCTCTTTGTAAAGGAGAGAATTTTAAAATTTTGTTTGAATTTTAAAAAATCTCTAAATATTACCATGTATCTGGTTACAGTGTAGACACTAACTCACTTGGTCTGGATACTGCAAATGACTGTTATATGCTGTCACGAGGAAATACGTGGGAGGTTTTTGTTGTTTGGAGTTTCTTTTCAGTAACGGTTGGGTAGAGGTTTGCTGCTGTGGATCACTCTTTTAGGATTTACATGCAACAAAACAAAATGAAACAAACCAACCAAACAAGCAGTATCCACAGGCTGATTCATGAAGACGAAATAACTGTAATTTGAATAAAATATCCTGGTTAGTCATACAGACTGGAGACCAAGAGGCTAGACAGCAGCCCCATGAAAAGTGATCTGGGGGTCTGTGTTGATGGAAAGTTAACCGTGAGCCACCAGTGTGCCCTGGCAGCCAAGAAGGCTAACTGTGTCCTGTGGTGCACCAAGCACACCATCGCTGGCAGATTGAAGGAGGTGAATGTCCCACTCTACACTGCACTTGTGTGGCCCCACCTTGAGTACTGTATGCGTTTTGGATGCCTCAGTATAAGAAGGACATCAAACTATGGGAGTGTGTCCAGAGGAAGGTGATGAAAACGATGAAAGGTCTCAAGGGCAAGACTTATGAGGAGTGGCTGAGGTCACTTGCTTTGTTCAGCTTGAGAAAGAGAAGGCTGAGGGGTGACCTCATCAGAGCCTACAACTTCCTCAAGGTAGACAGTGAAGGGGAAGGTGCATATCTCCTCTCTCTGGTGACCAGCAACCAGACATGAGGAAATGGAATTAAGCTCCATCAGGGTAAGTTCAGATTGGACATTAGGAACAGGTTCTTCACTGAGAGGGTGATCAGTCACTGGAACAGGGTCCCCAAGGAATTGGCCATGGCACCAAGCCTGTCAGAGTTCAAGGAGTGTCTGGACAAGGCTCTTAGTCATACGATTTAGCTTTAGGTAGTCTTGTGAGGAGCAGGGAGTTGGACTTGATTATCCCTATAGATTCCTTCCAACTCGAGATATTCTATGTTTCTACAAAAATACTGAAATACTCAGATAAAGTTACTGAACTCTAACCACGGTATTGTTCACACCCGGTTGTGGAACCAATGATCTGAGCTAGCCATCCAGACTCTCTTTACACTCAGTGGGGAGAAATAGGCACTTCAAAGGCATACATTATCGTACTTAAAATCTTGCTACAAAACAGAGCAGAAAAATTATTTGTAAACCTGTGTATGTCTACAGACTAAAATGAGACCTACACTGCCTAGTTCAGATGTAGCTCTTGATGTTTGAATTAAACACAATGAACTACCTCAGGAAATCTTTCTGTATTGACAAAAGCAAGAACTTTATTCTACTGAATAATAAAATGTGTGTTGTAAAAGCTCTGCTAATGAAAAAAGAACCAATGCAGAATGATGCCCAACATAAGGCCATCCGGAATCTATCTGTAGGGGTTCCATACAGCAACGTGCAACTCTCATCTTCTCACTTCTGTTACTTCGATTTATTTTTAATACATTACATTTGTTAGATTTAAGAGAGCAGTGACATATAGAATAAATATGAAGAAATATGTAAATTACACAGTGTCTGAAGACTGAGCCCGCTTCAGGGAAATAAAGCCAAATTTAAGTTCCAAATAGACAGAATGCTAATATTTTTATGTAGAGTAAAAGGACAAGTTATCTGTTAGTCTCCTTTCTACAGCAACCTATAATAAAACTTACCCTTAAATAAATTAGTAGAATCACTGACTCATATATTTGTTCTTATTTTAATATCAGCACTCTTTCTTCATAGCCACATGCACCCTTCTTCATCTTGAAATTGTTCAAAAATGTTTGTGACAAGCTTTCGAAAGTTTTCAGTGAACTCTGCTTTGAAAATGGATGTGATAATTAGCTCTTGGAGTTCACGTTTTGAATCATGAAAAGCAGTTTAATAGAGCAACAGGTAGCTGAAAATACTTTTTGAAAGGTCAGGTCACTTCTGTGTCTGCTTCATATTTCTTTTTGCAAGGATACTCTAAGACATGAAAGACATTAGAACACTATTTACCTTGCTAAGAATAAATGTCAAAGTCATATCTAAAGGAAGAACACTAAACTTTTTACTGAAGGCCAGCTGCCAAAATGCAAATTAACAGCTACAAAGAAATATTGGACAATTCCCTTTAATAGTAACAAGACAAATATGAACTTAAAGGTTGATGTCACACAGAAGGTTCATTAATTTAAGCTGATATATGTTACATGCCAGGGCACAGAATTTTTATTTTGATCTTCACAAATGGGAAAATTGTCCCTTTTTGAATTTTAGTGTTATTCATTTCTTTTAATAATTTGCTATGCTTTAACACCAGTGCTTTGTTTTCTGTAAACTGGTCATATTCTAGACATGTAATACTGGCCAGCTGCCAAAATGCAAATTAACACCTACAAAGAAATATTGGACAGTGTTTCCTTCCCTTGTAATTTTGCATTATGGTTATTGAACAATGTTGAATTTTTGTCTGTCCATTAAATTTCAGGTCATTATTCTAAAAAACGGTTGGTTTTGACATAGCCCTTCCCGCACCATCTTCTATAGGATTACTTTCTGCATCTACTCTAACATTTTCCTTTGTTAGGATTAAGGATCAACACTTTCTCATGTGTATAAAAATCCTGCTCTCTTACAAATAAACACTACTCTTTAATTACAACTAAAATAATTAAATCTGAACCAAATAATATATGTTAAAAAATGCAGTCATCTCTAAATTTCAAGCTTTCTCCAGCAAGACAAATTAAATATATCTCTGTGGTTTACAACCACAGTAGTTTAAGTTGCGGTTTCTTGTATGCAGAAACAGGTACTGAAGGAGACTATCTTTAAAATGCTATCAAATTTCATGGTTCCAGTGCGTGCTTGTGTGACATGCTCTACTGCAGAATGGAAGATGGTTCCCTTTGATAACCAAATCTCTCAGTTCGGTATATTATTGCATTACCAGAAAGCCAGCAAAACCAGAAAAGCATGAAGACTAATATTCAACTGCAGTTGAGCAGAGATGTAATCACATGAAGTCACGATGCAGCTAATAATTCCACGTTACTGGGACGTGTCTGGAAACAAATTCAGTGACTATTTTGTGAGATAATTTAATTGTTTTGACACCTTTTCCGTCACTAAAATGTAGCTGCAAACATTGAATTAGCTAAATTTGTATTTTTGTCCTATAATAAATAAATCTAGCATAGTTGGGTTTTTTGGTTGGTTGTTTTTTTGTTGTTGTTGGGGTTTTTTCATTGTTGTTTTAAAGCACCTGTGATGTGAAATTCCTGGTAACAGGGAAGATCACACTAAACTTCTGAACACAGAGTAGCATCCCCATGAGGTGTGATTATATCTTTTTAAAATGACTATTAGTCTTGGTCAGCTTTCTGGCATCTGCCAGTTAGAAGTTCTTTATATCCACTTCATACAAAAGAAAAAATGTCTGAGTATTTCCATCTTTTTTTTTTTGGGGGGGGGGGGGCAGGAGGGATTGATGCTACATTTCTTTAATTAATTATTTTAATTTCTAAAGAGCTTTCATTCTAAAATATTCTTTTAGTCCTCTGAAGTCTAGGTAAATTTCAAGGAAGCAGGTGTCAGAATTTGGTTCACCTAAGACTCTGTTTCAGGAACATACTCTCATTGAACCTGCCAAAACAAAGGTGTATTTTCACACCACTCTTTCTTTCTTTCTTTCTCATTATGCTATCACCTTTTTTTAAAACATAAAGAACTGTTAGCTGAAAGTATTGTTCCAATTTTGGCAAACATTAGCTGAAATTTAGTTAAGCTTTTGCCTCCCTTATAGATTGATACAAATAGAAAATAAAATACACACACACACAAAAAAAACCCTACAGTGGCTGTGAAGAGGAAGAGAAGTGGATGCCTTGGGAGATTTGGAGGAAAAGAAGGCTCTTCAGATATTTAACTGTATGCATGCTTATTTACTATCCAGCTCCAGTAAATTAAATTTATAGTTTTAAGTTTCCCAGTATGATGTGTTCAGTCATATATAACTTAAAAAAAAAATAAAAAATAAAAATCACACAAACAAACAAAAGAAAAAAGAGCAAACCTCTCTAAATTGACTTAAGGCAATAGGATTAATTGGAAGACCAGAATATAATGTAATCAAGCATTGGTTTACAAGGGAAATGTAATGGGGTTACTTTAACACCACACATGTTCACAAACACAGATTCAAACACACACAGTTGAAAGATAACAAAAAAGCTCTTCACCAAATAAAAATAAAAGCTGAAAATAAGGAAGTTTAATCATATTATGTTGGAGATTTTGTGTTGGAAATTTTTTTGCCAAAGCTACAGATGCAATATTTAGGCTGAAGCTTGTCAGTGATCCACCTTCAGTATATGAGTTTTTCAAGCTTAATCTGTGTGAGATGTCATACAGTGCTGCAGAAGCAATCTAAATGAGAACACAAGACATGGACATTCACTGATTGTCAATCTACAAGTCTGATAATCTCACTCCATACGAAAAAGTTCTAAAGCTACAAAAATGTTAGTAAAATATAGCACTGTGAAACAGCTTTCAAAGCCAACTGCATTTCTTTTGCATTCAGGGACAGAATTTGTTCTGTTCATTCTTTTGTTTTCCTTATGGCTTTCTTTTTCTCTCTCTTTTTTTTTTTCTTTATAGTAAAAACTAGTAAAATGCTAGGCATATAATTGGACAGTAAATACAAATAGTTAGAAGACATCTCTTCTAGCGTATCAACTAAGGTTGAAAGTAGGTTTAATCTTATTTCATAAAATTATTTCAGATGCAATGACTAGAAGAATGCTAAAAATGAGATTAATTATTTAACAGCTCAGTGGGAATTCATTAATTAATTTCAGAACATCCACCAAAGTATTTATTTTTAATGTTTTCTCCCATAATGCATATGTTTATTTGCATAAGATACTGCAAAGAAACAAAAAGTATCACAAATAATAACCTTACATTTTTTATTTACGTTGTTATTGACAAAATCATGTTATAGAAAGTTACATCAGTGACTTCCGGTATCAGTGAAATTCTGAAACTCCCTGCCTAATGTTGCAGATACATCCTCTTCCATTTGAAAATTCCCACAGAATTTATAGGTCTCACAAATGAACCCTGTACCATCATCCCAACAGCACTCACCTGCTTAGCAGTTGTCATCTGCCCAACCAGCATAATAAAGTGCTTCATTTACTCATATTATCTTCTAGCAGAAATCACTAGCAAACACAGCTGGAAAAGGTGGAGTTGGCAGTGGTGCTTATGATGCTTCAGCATCTCCTAATCCAAGAATTTAAAGGTTATAGCATTATCATGATTGTGTCCAAATCACCACTGTCAAAAGGAATTTGAACTCCTACTCCAGAGAATAACCTTATCAGCAACTGTGTGACCTGCATAAACAGGACTTTCTGTTTGTCCTTCCTGTTCTGGGTGTTCCACTTTACAACGAGGATACATCAAAATACAAGGAGACATCAGGATACATCAAAATACAAGGAGACATCATGAAATAATTCTTTCATAGCCTGGTGGTAATAGCTTTACTGGGAAGAACAGACCTAAGCCAGTCATTTCTTGGGTGAATATGGTGTCTGTAATTCCAAAAGACCAGATGGTTGCTCTTTGTGCTAAAAGTGTCTCTGCTTGAGTCACATCATTTTCCTTATCACTTCCAACCCGTTAATTCATATTAACATAACAGTTGTTCAGAATTTTCTGCACTCACTGTAGGCCTAAGACCTAAATTTTCTATGCTCACTGTAAAGGAATTCTTAACGGTGATGTTTAGCAAGGAGAGATAGCAACCATGTCTAGCATTATGAATGTCAACATTGCTGACCTAATCTCCACTTAGTGAATCAGTCCTGAAGAGATTAGTGAGACAAAAATCAGGGCCAAGACGCATCATAGCATGGAGATGACAGCAGTGGTGCAAAGCCGCATAGACTTCAGGGAGGGGAATGCTGGAGGTTTGAAAGGACAAAAGAGCCCAAACTGTAGTAAATAAACCCATTAAACATATTTCACTGTTAATCTGAATGCCAGATGTGGCCATTCTCCTACACTGAAAACCCATTCCATCAGAGAAAACACCTACTTCATATTTTAATGCTTTTTCTTCTCTGCAGCATTTTACAGGGAAACTGGGGTGATCCTGGAATCTGACTTACGGGACTTTCAAAGTCCAACAGCCGTCACGCACAAACTTCCACCACATAAGCATTGCTCTTCTCCTATACTTCCTTTGCAAGTTTTATTGGACTTCATTAAACTATTCAAGGCAAAATGTTCCATAGATCTAGAAACATTAAAAAATTTACAGTATGATTTTTCAGTATGTCTGTTTAGAATACATTGAAAACTGGAAAAAAAATTGTATAAAATTATTCACATTTCATAGTAGAATATAACGAACATTTTAAAATTTTCACTGACAGCCTCTCTGAAACACCAGGAACTGAATAAATACAAGAATTAAAGCCTTATCCTCTTAATTTTAAATTGTGCAACAGCCAATTTTTTTCAAGTCTTTTATTTTGAGATTTTTTTTCTTCCAAAATGCATATAAAAATAATTTTTAAAAGTAATTTCCAAAAAGTACATTTTAACAAATTGCTTCTTTGGTTTTGCACTTAGAACATGATAATATTCAAATGCACTGTTTCCATAGACAATTTTCAAATACTTGTTTGGGATAAAAATGGTTAAATGGATTAAAAATATTTTCATTCATAACTTTTTATATTGGTTAAATACATCACACAAAACAAGTTTTACCTAACAAATTTTCTAAATTAAATATTGAAGTGTTCTATTTATAGTACAAAGATAAATATTTCTGATATATTTTGACTTCAAAAAAATATTTCAACTTCTACATTTTATGCTCAATATCACTAACATGATATAGGTTTAATTGTTCTTTACAAGCATTCATATATTCCTTTGGCAAATATCAGCAACATTTATGGGACATATTAACATAAATTTTAAAAATACAACAATATTTATTGTATGCCTACCAGTCAGTAAATCTGACTGTCCCACTTTGAACTCTGAGAAGGCTACCCTGCCATATATCCTTCCATAGCAGTGCCAAGGTAATCAAGCTTTGTTCTAGAGCTGACAGCTCGTTGGAAACTCCTTGGGAGGAGAGCAGACTGGGAGTAAGAGGTTTCTTATTAAACTCCAGAGACATGAAAGTTTCCATGTTATAGACTAGCCAGGTTTATGTGATAAATTATTAAATATATATATATATATATATTTAGCCATAAAAAAGGGCTAATAAAGATAGGAATCCTCTGAAAAGAGCTGCAGCTGGCTTTCCTGCCTGACTTTGACATTTGGTTAAATGAGTTAAACCAGGTTCAAAGCGATCAATGCAATCTTCAAGTGCAGATTGCATGTCATGCCAGAAATTCTCTCCCCTCCTCTGGCTTTACCAGTGAATTCACCTCCATACCAATACTGAAGGTTTACCAACATGGTATGCAGCTGGATTAATTTATCACTGAACATGGTCTGAAAACAATTCTTGTTCTATGTTATAGCTAAAAGATTAAAAAGCAGCAGTATCTGTCATCACTGGAGATGCAGAGGTTTTCAAAGAAGTGAATGTCAGGAGTGAGTTAAGAAAATCCAAGATTTCTCATGGGATACACTGCAGACGACCACAAGTTATTCAACTATGACTGTAATATGAGATCAAAGGTGGAGTCAAGCTGTGATGTATTTTCAGATACTTACTAACAATAACCAATGAAATCAGACCAAATTTTTTTCATAGCAAGTACATTAAGGACTTCAAATGCCAAGATCATGTCAGATGGTAGAGTCAGATAAATTTGTACCCCAAAATAGGACAGTTGTAACCAGACAGTAAGGATCTCCCAAGAATTGTTGATGGCATTTTTGTTGTAATAGAAATAGAGGTCAAGGAAGAAGCAAGCCAGAACCACAATAACAAACTAAAAGGACTACTAAGCATGTTCCAGTAACAGCACGTATGTTAAAAAGCTGAAACTGAGGATACCTGAACTCTTCTCTTTGGTTGTATTGGCACCTAGAGAAACTTGAAGACTGAAAGCTGAGACACATCATAATAAATAAATGAAATTGAATAACTCAAAGCAATGGTAAATTGTTTTTAATTAAATAATTTAAAATTCTATTAAAGAGCATCAGGAAAATACCACTGATAAATTCTCTAACTCTGCCTACAGTGATACAATGAAAAGGTAAGTCAAAGAAAAGTGCTGTGTGCAGACTACACATCGCAGACCAAAACACAGACGCTTTCCAGACAGCAGGTCCGCAGCACAGTTTACAAGCTTTATCCATGTGGTACAGTTGCTGTGCATCTCTCCAGAAGGCCCCAACAACCCAAAAATACTGTCATGTGAAGCTGCTTCATCCCTTAACACAATGCATGCTCTCAAATTCAGGATCCAATGCTAGAGGCAGTTATCACCTACTGCCAGCTTATTTGTGGATGAGCTGTGAATGCAAGAAAGCCCTAACCAGTAACGTAGGACACTGAGACAAGCAAATATCTCATACTTAACGTAAAATAATATGTAGGGAGTAAGCCAAAAGTCACGACTACAGGCCATGAATTTGTTGAACATGTATACTGAACAACACAAAATGCACAACTGTTCATACATCATAAAACTCTCCAACCTTGTTAAATCACAAGCTGGTGCTGAAATGACTAAGGCAAACATCATCTTTAAAGACAGGAGTTTTACTCTATGTTTAGGAAACACTTATTCCTTAGAGGGTCTACTGGAGTCAGAGTTGGGAACTGATGGAGAAACTTCAGGCATATTTTTCAAGTGTTTGGCATAGACATCAACAACAGAAACAATCAGAAATTTGTAGCCACTATGCGTGCTTGAAGATAGCTACACAAGCACTCATACAAAGCAATGATGAAAGATTAATCTTGGGCCTATAATATAACTAGGACTCAGGGCAGCAGAAATGAAATAGAGTGCACCTGCAGAGCAAAGGCAAGTCAAAAGCCAGAGCATAGTCAATGGTTATAACCCAAACAGTAAGTTGTAGGAAATAAAAGTAAGTTGTTCAGTAAATAAGGACTGATTGGCATGCCAAAATGGGCTGCTGATAAAGGCCATGTCCATATGATACCATATTTACTAATCATTTATTGCCCCGTCAAGTCAAAGAACACCCACAGAAGATAAAGGGTAACTACAGATATTTCTAAAACAAGGAGTAGCTAACTGAATGTAGCTTGAAGGAAGGAATCCAGGATGAAAGGCAGCACCAAGAAATCAGGTTTGTGTGCATGTAGCCTGAGTGATAGCTGCAGCTTTCACCTCTCTATAGAAGTTTCATTTATAAAGATTGTATCCAATTCTAAAAATAGTGTAGAAACATGGGGCAAGACATAGGCTAGTACTGGCTGTCTATTAAAAGGTAAACAAATGAACAAATAAAAATAAACCCCAAATCTTAAAGGAAATCTGAAGGTATTATTATGAATTATATGAACGTAAAAACAACATGAACCAAGCTTAACTCAGTTTGTAGTTAAGCTATTGCTGCAGCACAATAATTGTTGCTGTTTGTTATTATACCACAAAGATACTTACTGGTTCCTGTGGAGATCAGAGTAAGGAACAGCATAATTCACAGTGTTGAAATTTACATGGTTTAACAGCAAAGTATTTTAACATACATTTTAGGTAAATCCAGCAACCAATCCCCAAATTTATATTTCTATATTAGGAACAGTCATAGGGGAGAATTACATCATCTGTGACAGAAACTGTTACTGCAATCAATGAGCATTTGGATATTCCATGGCATCTGCACTGTGCAAGTCTCAAGACACTCCCATTTGTTTAAGACAATGTGTGTGAAATTACAGTAAGGAGATAGTCATGCCTAAATTTTTCTTTTTAAGCAAGGTTCATTAGGATTGGGTAGAAGAATATGAAAGTATAAACTTGTGGGTGTTAGACAATAAAAGCCATTTGCAGTCTCTCGGCAGCAGCTTGGAAATAACAACTTCTGCAATACCAAGTCATGTCAAATAATCTACCATCCATAAAAGACAGATCACTGAACGCAAACTAATGAGGAAAGCTGAATTTGAGAACAATTAAACTGTCAGCTGAACCTCACACTGCAGACACGAAAGGTACAATACTCTCTAACACAGAGCAAATGCTCTGTAGCTTTTAATGTGGTCCCTGCAGAAGGATTTGGTCAATTAAGTATAAGAAATGGTCAAAAGCTTTCACAAATGCGGTTAGTCCTGGATTACAGCCTCCCCATTGAAAAGTTCAAATAGTCACTCTTTGATACTTGTTCATCAGCTAATCGAGCTCTATAAAAGGGCCTCTGTCAATAAAACATGCTTAAAGCTGGCAGTAGTCCCTGGGTCTAGGAAATGAAACTGACATTTCTAGAAGCTATGTCTCAGGATGTGGAGAGGATGACCACCAAAATGACAGGAATGTTTCATAAGGATTTAGCAAGCCTTGGTTAAAACATCTTGTAGGGTCCTGATGAAACTCCTATGGATTTCCATAACTGCACAGTAAAAAACTAGTTCTTTATGAGGAGGTGTTATTTCCACTATGTTATGAGGCTAAACAGACTGTTTATCAGCTCTAATCTGTTTTCTAACAAGTAAAAATGTTTACAAAGTTGTAAACTACAAATAAAGTTTCTATTGGAAAGAATGCTTATTAAATGGTGTACCTGTAGCTTATGAAAATAATATGCCACCTGCTAATTTATAACAGCAGAAGTCTAGAAATGACAATCCAGAAGAAACTTCCGAAGCCTAAAGCTGGATTTTGTGTTTTACTTGACTCTACACAATGCATACCATGGGAACTAGTGTGATTTGAAGACATGGAGGCTGACTGAGAGCTGGGAACGAAGCTATTCTCTCTGGCTTTATCTCTTTACAAGAATTCACTCCTAAAGAAGAACTGTATGGGAGAGTATCAAATCACGCCCTGCATTTTCAGAATAAGCCATAACACAGTTTAAAATGAAATGTATAAAGTGGAAAAACACAGGCAGCCTAACCTACCTTGGGGCTGTTTCCTTTCTAAAAAAATCTGACATGCATGAAAATGGAGGATTTTTCAAAAATTGTCATCTGCTACTTCTTTTCCTTGGCAAGAATAATGAGAAAATGAATAGTCAAAGCCTGTCCTTGTCTAAGCCTATGAATGTCATTGTGGATGGGTACAACTTGAGCCTTTCAAACTACATTAGGAAGAAGAGCAACCTGAAGCCAGCAGATCTGGCACTCCCAGCCTGTGCTGGGGAAAAACTGTGACACTGAAGGCGGCTGATATACCAGCAAAAATATATGACCTTATTGGAATGGAGGTTAGTTGATTGTCTCTGTTAAGCCTGTTCAAAACCATTTCCAATTACAATGTTTTAACCACTTTGCATAATGAAGGAAATAACAAACACTTCTGCCTAGTCCCTGGATTGAATCAAGCCATTCTTCAGTAAGTCATTCAGATCTACAGAAGAACTTCATCTCATACACAAGAATGTTATTAAAATTGCTTTCACATAGCCTTTTCACTTCTGAGAGTGGAGAACAGGATATGAAAACACTATGAGAAAAGCTGTGAGTAAGGTCTGTCTTTTTGATATCACCAGAGGAAATGTTCAAAAACAGGCAAAACCAGATCTCTGGTGAGTTTTCCTAGTTTTGTATATTACCACCGAACCCAGATTATCATGTCCTGTGATGCAAAAGATACAGAATTCATTGAAATAAGCATGAAAGGGATTAACTAGCTTGAATCTCACATGCATATACTGTGATGTTTTCTGCCTACTGAGCTTCCAAGATGAGGAACAGTGAGCTGTCTGATGCCCTCAAGGAGGCTTGGCAATCACGGATCATACATTAGGCTATGTTATGTAGATGACAGTGGCAGGTTTCAAAGAAATGTCTGTGTGTTTAACTGCTACTCAGAATAGCATGAAATGCAATACGAATGAAGTTACTAAACTTTCTGTGTTCTTTAGAAAACTTAGAAAACTTATTTTTTATAATTTTGAGTGAACTTTGAACAATTAATTTTCTTCCATTGACAGCATTTGACAGTTGCTGTTTCACACCATTCTGTTACAAAGCTGGACAGTACCTGAGTGAAATGATCTTTCAAATTTTCCTTCCATTTAAATGAGAGCACCTAAAGGACATGAACCGGAATGGGAGAGTATTGTTAGCAGGAAATAGTAATATAAACCCTTGTGAGGCAAAACTGCTGCCTGTCTCCCAGCTCAACACCCTGATCAGTTTGAAACGATGCTTTGAAGTTAACACATCAGTCATGTTAAGATTTAGTCAGATTTATGAAATTCGAGCCTTCTTTATTCCACAAGAATTATTGTACAAGTTCTGAAACTTCATTTCTATTTAGGAGAATCATGATATCATTAAACATGGCATGAAAATATTATTTATGGTAGACTAAAAGGTATTAGATTACAGATGTGTTAGTGCCAATGAAACAGCATAATAGAGCTTGGCAAAATGAACACAGTCATAACACACATCTCCCACAGCAGTTTCCAGGTAGCAGAGAAAATAAATCTACTTTAGGGGCCTTACTAAAGACTTATAATAAATAGGTAAATAAAATATGCAAGAGTAAATTTTTTCTGGAGGCAATCCCTCCCTGTATTCAAAGGAGACACTGCATAGGATGCTACAGTGAAGAAAGAAAAATACGACAGCTGGGGAAACAAGCCCTGAGAACCTCACATTATTAAAATTTATGGCTAGGAAAAACATTTCTAAAAGACAGCTTTACTTAATCAGCTACCTGTAAATCTTTTCACGCTGCACATAACGTTTCATTCAGAAAGATGCACCAGTACAAGGCAGGAAAAACATCCTGAGAGTCCTCACAGATAACATTTCCTGACCATCTCTAATCCTTTTAGTTCCATGTTGAATGAGTTCTCAGCACTCTTAGGACCACTGCCAACATTATACTGGGTACAATGGAAAGAAGCAATAAGCAAGGGATCTATTTCAATTATATCACAACTATTCCAGTCTAAGTACTATCATGAATAATTATTTATTTAAATTATACTCTTACTTGCATCAATCTTTTGAAGTGCCCTCTGTTGATGTTATTTTAACACTTTTCCTTTCATACATTTACTTCAGTATCCATGACTATCCTGTGAAAAAATGGAACACTGCAAAGTGATCTTATTCATGCTGTATGCTTAATTTTACTATTTTTATGACTCTAACAGCCCTTCAGTTTCAACTGAGACATAAGTCAAGGCTGTACTCATGTTCACCAGCTCCCAGTCTGTTTTTTAATCCAATTTTCCCATTTATTAGCTATTTTTATTCCATATATATATTTTGCAATTTCTAAGCATAGAAAAAGATTAACGGCTTGGAGAACCTGCCTTATGAAGAAAGACTGAAGGTCTCTTCTCCCTGGGGAAGAGAAGGCTTGAAGGGACTTCATCACAGTATTCCAATATTTACAGGGCAGCTAAAAAGAGGACAGAGGCTCTCTCTTCACAAGACCTACATGGAGAAGACAAGGGGTGTTGGGTACAAGTTATATCAGAAGAGGTTTCATCTTAGTATAAAAAAGACATTTCTTACAGTGGGAACAATCATTCCCTGGAATAGCCTCCCCAGGGACACGGTAGATTTCCCATCACTGGAGGTTTTCAAGATGTAATTGGGTAGGGTGCTAGACAATCTCATCTAACCTCCCTTTCCCATGAAATGCTGGACCAGATGACCTTTTGAGGTCACTTCCAACCTGGGATTTTCTATGATTCCATTTAAAATGGAATGAGTTTTTGAAAACACATTAAGAGTAACAGACATATCATACTAATATCACAAGCAAATATTATTCCTTCGGCCTTCCTAGGTTAAAAAAAAAAAAAAAAAAGTATTCTGTTTGTGCTACAGGACATCCCTTTCTTTCATTACTGTTTCACCACTAAATAACAGTATTAAGGATGCCAATCTGTAGCACTGAATTACTTCAGAAAAAAAAACAAAACTTCAAAAGTATGGTAACTCCCAAATTTAAGATAGTTAACAGATTTTTTTCAAGCAGTTCTGTAATTAAATCAGAATTTAATACATCATGTCCTCAGATGACAATAACTGGCAATGTCATCATTTTTACCAACTAGCATTAAATATAAGCATAGGCATTCTATTGCCAATTTAGAAAAAGTAACTTCACAGTACACCCAAGATTTTCTGCCTGCTCCTCAAGAAAATGAATGTAATTTTCTTACATTTTGTAACTTGGAAAACGCATGTGATGACCTTCCAAAAATTTCCATCTGTTAGTGATGGGAAGGCTTTTCATATATATCTCAATACATATACACTACTCAGCAGACAATTTAATACATAATTATATTAAATTTAAAGAGGAAGAAGCTCAAAAAACCCCAAGAAAACAGATTTTTTCAGACACCTTTTATAAATGTCTGTAGGTTTACTCTATAGGATAAACTGCAGAGGAGACCAACTTCACCTAAAAAAGTGCACTACTATAGGATTTAAGTGACAGAGAGTGATGAAATATAACACTTTTTATCCAAACCAGCTGCAAAAGCACCTTACAAAACACAAAAACATCTGACTTTTGCAATTTAGGTTACATTTTATATAATTCTGATGAGTTATTTCAATGTGTTTGTATGACTCACATTTCAGTTGATGGAGTTCACATATAATTTAAAAAAATACTCAGAAGACATTGGAGAAAATGAACTACAAAGGACATTTTGACAAGAACTTCGGGAGTTATTGCCTTTGGGACAGAATAAAAGTAGTTCTTGGGGATATTAACATTGGAATTGACAACATCATTCAGCAATATGGATGTTATTAAGCAATCTTTCAAAATCCTTTTTTTTTTTTTTTTCACTGGAAGCTGCATGAAAATCCACAAACTAAGCTTAGCAAAGAGCAAGAAGAGAATAAAATCTAATTCGAGTAGATAGATCTCAATGAAAGCTGAAAGAAATCAGCAGGGATTAGATGACTTAACACTAAATATTAATGTCACCTTGACTTTCAAAAGGAACATATCAGAAACAAGTTGGGATAGACAAATATACTCATAAGGTATTTTCTTCATATCCTTGTATTTCTATTTCTAAACCTTCTATAATACTACATACTTTAGGAGGGGCAAAACGCAACCAAAAAATAAGACAAACTGATTCAAAGCAGAGTCTAGAATGTGTGTATGACATTTCTAGAAAATAGCATCCCACGGGATCATAAAAATACTTCAGGGGGTCTAATCTAGACAACATAACTGGTTTCATATCAGCAAACAATATATCAATAAAACCAAAAAGTTAACTCTATTGTTAGCATAACTAATACGTAAAATTTTTAAGAATAGATTAATGAACATTATTGAAACTATATAAACAGGACATCTTGAACAACTGTTTACTAGCATTTTTTCACTAACCTAAACAGTAACAACAGCCTCAGGCAATGTGTTTTAACAGAAAGACTTAGTACCCAGGAAATGTCACTAATTTCAAAGGCTAGCCAGTAAAAAAGTAAAGATAAAAAGAGGGAAGCAATCTAATGCACACTGAATTTTAGAGATTATAAATCATAGCAAATGGGATTCCTTGCTTATCAGATGGCCAATTGACTACCAGGTCATACTGTGTAAATGTGTACAGAATGATAAGAATCAGGTTTGAAGTTCTCTTCTTCAAATAAGGTAGCTTTGCAAGGAAGTGACAATGTGTATTTTATTTTATCATATTCAATAACACTTGTGAACTGAGAAAGGACTGCAAAAACTATATTTCCTTAAGAATCTGGTCCCATGGATTTGTGTATGCCCAGTTTCTTTAAATGTTCCACAGCCTGATCCTTCCTCTACCATGGGTAAAGTTTCCTTTCTCCAGACATTCGCTCTGGTCGCAGGGTCTGAGGATTCCTGAAAACACATCATGCTAGTAAAGACTGAGCAGAAAGCACAGAGTACTTCAACTTTTTCCATTCCCTTTGTTACCAGATCCTATTCAAGACTGTGCCCCGATTTCTCCTAGCTTTCATTTTCTACCTATATGCCTGGAGAAGTCCTTATTTCTCTTATTCCCTCATAAAATGCAACTCCAGATGAGCTTTAGCTTTCCTAACTCCATCCCTTCTCTCTTGGACAGCATCTCTAAACACGTGGGTTACCTAACCCTATTTCCACTTTTCATATGCTGCTACTTGATAGTACGAGACGTTGAGGAAAAAGCTCATTCTAGGATTTCTAACTACAAGGCAAAGACTAAAATATTCCCACTATAAGGATTCATGGCCCAAAGTCAGGAATCAAGTTGGATGCTTATCCTGTGAAATAAAATACGGTGTAAAGGCTCTTGAGCTGGTTCTAGTTAGGCTGGCATGAGTAAATGATGCAATGCCATGCAGAGATAACAGCTTGAGTCCCAAGAGCACCATACACAGTTAAAGCAGCAGCAAATGAAAGCTTGAACACCCTGCTTCTAAATATAATTAAGTAGCTCAGGTGTCATGTTGTCTTCATATGCATATATTGTTTCAACTTTGAGAGCTAGCTCCATTGGCACCAGCTTTGCACATATGCTATGTTTTGGTATAAATATAGCACAAGGCAATTACCGTGGTGTTTTTTTTTTTTTCTTACACAAAACAAAAGGAGGAGGAAGACAAATTTTCATACATACATATCCATTTACCCAATGTTCAGAGAATTCATTTGGGAAAAACTCAAGCTCAAATCTTCTGACTTAAGTGATTTGGAATAAGAACTTGATCCCAAATCCTTTTAGCATGCCCTAAATTCTGGATTAAAATGAACAATAGGGTTGGATTTTTGAAGTTTTCAGGTATTGTTACGTCAGAAAGAGAAATCAAGAAAAAGAAGTAGCTAATTAACAGCTTGGTTTTGAGGGTCTTCTAATGGCACGGCAGATCACTTTCACCAGCCTGAAACCTTACTGCTGAAAGAGAAGTCCCATCCTAAAAAATCCAAGTTAAACTCTCTTTCCTGATGCCTCTTTTCTTCCACCACTTGTTGTCACGCTACTGTGTGAGTGTCTGAACAAGGAGAAAACTGAATACTTCTTTTAGGGATAGCAAGTTCCTTTATTAAGTTTAACGTCTACACATACTTACAGTTACCATAGTCTGGCATAAATCCATCCTTCTACCAAGTATAGACATACCCACAATGGTCTAATGTAGCTGTTGCAGCCAAGACAAGGAGGAACTAACCAATGTGATATAGGTGAGAAGTGCTGGTGGAATGAACCATCTTCCAACAATATACACAATATACAAAACATACTATGTATATTTCTTTATTTTCCATGGGATAGTCAGTCTTTCAGGTGATCAGTAGTATCCAGAAAGAGGACTTCAGGCTAAAACATATCTTTCCTCACAGTGAATGGAGAAGAAAGGCACAGTTTCATCCATGGGAAGGGACTGGGAACTCAGGGAAACCAACGTAGGCAGCTTCTCTGTAACTCAAGGCAAGTTAGGTTTACACAGAAAACTCAGAAGCCTAAGCACTTCTTGTTGTGCCAAACACTAATATTCAAGGCCTTGGCAAAACATCCTTTGCATGTAATAATCTGATGGTTGCCCACATTCCTCTTTGTATTGTCTCTATGTCATTTCTGCTGCTGCTCATTCACCTATGTATTACTAGCCAGCTAAACACCTAGCTTACTTGAAATGTCTGCCCACGGGCCTGGACGTTTTTTGCTTCCTCTTTTAAGTCTGTGTGGCAGATGGATCCTTCCCCCTGCCCCAGATGAACAGAAACTTCTGGGCTGATGGAGAACTATGGTCATGCATATGTCTATTGGTAGACAGACAGGGCCTTTGACCAATGAGACATTTTGGTTGAGAGAAGTTTCTGGACAACTACCATAAACGACAACAGCTCAGATTCAACTAGGGTATACATGGAGCCTGCCAGAAACACCCTTTGAGGTGGTCTTCCTCGGAGCAGAGGGTCTGCAGTCAAAGACTCTCCTCCTTAGATTGGCCATCTAAAGAACATTCCCCAGGGACTGAGACACCTTACCAACCTGGGTAAGCGATCATCTGGGTACCCTTGAGAGACCTCACTTTGTCACAAAGTGAGAATATGCACACGTTGAATCATTACTCTAGAGTTTTGAGATTTGAGTCAGTTGTGTAGTAATCGAACTCCTAACCAGTATCCAAACCTGTGTTGTATAATGTTATCTGAATGCTGAATCATTTTGGATAAACCACGTCTGTAGTTGGTTTCTGTTCAACAGCTGTCGTTAAAGTTTGTTTGCAGCTTGTTGCTTGCCTAAACTGACTTTTGGGGTCTCATCTGGTAACTCCACCAAATATGTTATGGGAGGAAGGAAACTCATTCATCTACAAAGCAAACAACACTGAGGGATTCAGCTGAAAGAGAAGGGCTTCAAATCTGCTCCAATATTTAATACTCACTTTAACAGACAAGATCCATACGGATATGCTTCATCTACACAATACTCACTAGTTAGATGGAAAACCTGGAGTTTAACCATTGCTACAAATGAAACAGAGCAGGGAGGCGCAGTGGGTCTTCTGCATTTCATAGCACTCTAACTGCAAGGAAGAAAATATGCCCTGCAAATATATACAGCTTCTAGTACTGTGTGTGAAAGAAAAAACATGGCTTTTAAAAATAGTTTTGTAAGCGCTTCTAATGGAAACACTCACATGGGAATTTTTACTGCTTTGCCCTCTGTGAACATTTGTTAGAGCACACATTTATGTTCCTAAATGATTGCAAATAAAAGTGGTGGTGAACGACCCCTCCAGTACAGCACATTACCAGCCTGGATGTGAAAGAATCACTCTCCTGTTGCATTTCCCAGCCCTCTTCCACTTCTGCTTTTAAAGACATCGCTGTTCTCACTCTTCTAGTAATAAGAAGTTATTATAGACTGTACACCATAGTGGAGGAGGACTGATTGAGTAGAACTGCTGGAGAGCAGAATGTACCAACAGGCAGCTGAGACTGCACCATCTACCTGTCTGCTTTTGAAGTCTGTTAATCTTCTCACATAAGTGGAAAAAATGTTAGCAAAGTACTGTTAGTGCATATACATGATTTACTTCTAAGTCTCAGTCAGTCACATGCACCTGTGCACACGCATGCACACACACACAGAGCATTTCTTCCTTAGTATGACATTTCTCAGCTGAAATTTTCCAGAGTGTTTTTCCAGTTAAAAGCTTTTCAGGAGAAATTTCATTTGTACAGGCTCAAAACTGGCAGAAACGGTTGTCAGTTGACATCCACAGAGTTTCCTGATCTTATATTACTCATTTTTCAGCCATTATTCTGAAACCAGCTAAAGGGATTTGAAATGGAAAATGCCAGTCTTCACAGTTCTTCACTGCTTTTTATCTAGTCATTGGTCTTATTGGCATTTTCTACTTACAAATAAATGTTTTCATTAAGAGGAAATAGATTTTTTTTTATCTGACTAGAATCTTTCACAGAGTCATTTTAATGTACACCTTTATTCTAAGAAGTGAGTTTCTTAAATAACATCTATTTGCTCTCTGAAAGCATGCTAACAGTCTTATACAACACACTCCATTAGCATGGAAATGGATTTTTTGTGTGTAATTTACTTTTCTGCCACTGTATTGCATTATAGCTGTAGTTATCAAGAAGAGACTGGAAAAGTCTTTTTGTACTTTAAAGTGTGTAAGAGTCCAGTTCGTTTTTATTGTACATCTAATATGTGTTCTGACTAACAACACCTTTGTAATAAATATAAGTGTATATGTATTCAATACACTTTTTTTTTAACATTTTAGAAAAATTTTAAGAAATAAAAAGTGAACATTTTGCAAGAAGAATGTTAATCTATGAGCATACCTTACAGATTCCTTAGCATAACATGTAAACATTAAGAATTAATATTCCAGGAATGATGACAGACTAAAACAAGAGTAGGTAGGAATGAGAATATTCTTGTGTTCACCTGGAGCTATTTATTACTGATATGAGTCTTTAAAAATATACATCATGGGAAACAATTGGCAGTAAGTATAGAGCTACATGACCAAAGGAGGTTCTTCCTTCAGTGAGATTGCTGAAAATAATTCCCAATGCAAATGTATCTTCATATAGTGCAATGCTTGGTTCTAACCTTAGAAATGACACTAAACTGGGAAAATACCATTGTCTTGAGGAAAAAAGTACAGAGCAACTGGGCTTTGGTAGCACTGATCCTTGATACTATGATAAAATCCTGAATGCTAAAGTTGACTTAGAGGCAGTTTTGAACACTTTTCAGAACACAGCAGTATGCCAACTCAGTCCTTTTTGTGGCTATTTTTTTGTGTCACAGACATAAGTCTACCATGGCTTGATGACATCAAAGGAATTCCTACTTACTAAGTTATTCAACTTCAAGGCTAATACAATCAGCCTTCCTGGCATCTTATTGAGGCCCAGAAGTCATGGAGATAAACTGGACACTTTCAGGAAGCCAGCCAGATCATGAATTGTGTGCAGAGCACTTACTATACCACTAAACAAAAGAAACCTGTTGTTCAACTACTGAAAAAAAAAGATAAATAAAAAGGATAACATTTTCCTTGAAATATTGGTTGAATCAGCTCAGTAATGAACTAAGCTAATTGCACTAGAACCTCAACAGACAAAATGTGTGACTATACCAGGGTTCATGAGCAAAAAGCACCTCCTGTTCTCTCCCATGATGGAAGCACCTCCAGGTGCTGGAAGTTGTAAGTGCTGTCCAGTCACTTTCTTCCCTGTCTACACCACCACATGGTACAGGCTCTGAAGAGCAGAGTCCCTGCAGACTGTCCTGGTGGTGCTGTTGGTTGTCCTCAGGTTTATAGAGGCACCTCCAAACTGGAGCTATTCTCTATGTCAATGACACTCTCTAGTTTAGAACCACCCACAAATTTGCCAATTTTACAGTCTTTGTCATCAACCTGGTCATCAGTGAAGATGTGGAACAGCATGGAGCACAGTACTGACCTCAAGGTACAATGCTTGTTCACACTTACCTAATGATTGAATCTTCTGAGCCCTTTTGAGCCTGTGTACAATTTTCGAGCAACTTAATAGTTTATTTCTCTAGCCCAGTACGTAGCTTCCAGCTTAGACATTCCAGCCCAGCTTCCATGACATCCTTATGTTGTTTTGTTAGATTGAGGCATCTAAATTGCACACCTGCATGTGTAGTCATTATTTTGGATTTCACTTCCTGAGTCAACTTGCTGTTTAGGACTTTTGAATTCCTATTCCACTTCTATCTGTCCCATGTGCATTTCCGATTCTTAAACTTCTAACAGAAAACAGACATTATAATATTTCCATGAGTAATACTGTTGAAATACCTGTAGGAAAAAGATTTCATCCATGTTCCAAGAGAATACCCTCACTGAAGGGCTATGGTTATAAATAGTTCACTGCTTTAACTTGCATTGCACTGAGGGGGGATACCTACCACACTTTATGCAGCAATTATGATAAATGATATTGCTTCTTAATTTTCCAGTAGCTAAGGCATTAGTTAGATATACAATGATTAAAGTTTATGAGATATAGCTACTACCTGCACATGTGTAAAATAAATACCTAAGATAGCAGAGACTTCCAAATACCCAACCAAACTGTAAACAAAAATTTCAGAGTTGAGGTTTCTTAGGGTAAGCAAGACTTCAAGCGTTTCCCCACGCTTCACCTTTAAGGCAGACAAGCTACTGCATAATGTCTGCTGAGAGCTTTGCAAAGGATTTAATAAAAGCAGAGCCAGTCTCCGTTTGTATGAAATGTTCAGCAGCTGGTGCGAGGCAAATGTTCCAGAATGGTCTGCTTTGTTGACATTCCTGATATTTTTATTTCTGACACATATAAAGCTCCCATGTATACACCACGTTCATGCTACAAGCACTCTTAGGAAATGGAGCCACAAGCACACTCTCAAGCTTCATATGCCAAGATGAGAAAAATCAACTCAATTCCTGACATCTTGTAAAGCCGCCAAGGTCAGGAAGACATCAAATTATATGCTGCTGTGACAGTTGCATACATTAAAGGTGTTTGTTATGGCAATACATATTTTTCATTTTCTGTCCATAGAGAATAGATAGGTCATATAAACAGAATGTGTAAAAAACGATTAAGTTAGCACTCATACTGATCAATATATTTCTTTGCTCCTTCTGAACCTTTAAAATTTAATTACCCTTGAGCTTGTGTACTTTCAACCATATGCAAACATCAGACAGAGGCAAAGGTAACAATTGTTTGTTGTTCTCTAACCAGTGCAGAGTTCTGTACAAGCCATGACACCCACCTTTTCAGTTCAATTTTCCATGCAGTTGCAGACTGCTCATTGCAATGTGTTTTGAGACTTAGAGGCAGAATAAAGATTAGTTTCAGTGAAGCATCCCCTTTAGCAACTTCAGAGGGTGGGAACTGTGCTACGAAGTTAAATGTGAATTTTCTTCTGACAGAGATGCAGAACAGGAGCATCATCAGAGGAAAAATCAGAAGTGGAGGCTTGGGTGGGATGGAGTCATCTTTATCAACTAGGTCAAAAAAAAAAAAAAGTTCTCAAAAAAAGAGAAGTTCTCAAACTTTTCTGGATCCAATTGACTCATCCTTGTTTCCTCTCCTTCCAGCTCCAAGATGGTTAGCTTTTCCTCTGTGTCTCTACCACTGTTGAGACAGCCTGGAAGGGTTTGGTAGCATGTGTTCAGCTTTTCACACCACACAGCTCATTAGGAGCCTCTGCTCTAGGCACCAGAGATTCACGTCTAGAGATACCTACTGCTGCCCCACCCATATACACTCAGTCAGGATCCAGCGCAGACCCGTGCCTGTGCCTCAACAGAGGAGCAGGTTCATGAGTGAGAAGCTCAGCAGGAGCTCTGGGAAGAGCCATTCCCCTTTTCTCTGGAGGCCAGACACTGGTGTGAAGAGCACCTGCAAGAGGAATTAAAAAGAATCTTCTGATTGCAGAATCAGAAGGAAGAATCTCTTTAGCCTTTTGGTATACTCTCCACAGTATGTTCCAAAGATGCAGCTGTGCAGTCTGTTTAGAAAAGGGCTGCAAGCAGGCCCATAAAGTTGAGGCATTCACAACCCAACCCAAAAATACTGAGTCTTTTCTTGATTATTACATTGCAGGCTAACTAACACTGCCTTAGGCAGTCTGTAGTGCTTGAAACACGTCTTTACTGCTTCAGTGTAGGGCACTGTAGTAGTTCACGAATTCTACTATGGCTTCAAAGACTTTTTCTGCCATGTACTCCATTGACTCTGAGTCATGTGCTACACCTCACAAAGGCAAAAGGCCTCACCTTGCAGTTTGTGGATTTGTATTTATAGCACAGTCTTGCCCAGGGACTGAGGACCCAGGCTGTGCTGATAGCAGCCCTCTGGCAACGAAAGAAAGTGTTCACAGGAAGCAACGGGAGAAACCTCCAGCCTGGAAGTCGGTGACCTCAGCAGTATTGTAGTGGTGGCAGTCAGACAGAGTGGGGAGGCTCACACTTGGGAAGTGCAGCTGTAGAAAGACATAGCAAAGAGAGATAAACTAATTTGTAACATAAGGACTTTATAAGTAGATGAAGACAATTTCAGCAAAAAGAGCATATTCATTTGTGAAAGGTCTCTCGCTTCTTTAAATCAGCATGTCTACATAGATTTCAAGGAAACTACATTGATTTACCTCTGTTGGGTACCTAGTTATTTCTACTGTAGAAGAAAGACTTAATAAATATTACAGATTGTATTCTCAGCCTGTATAAATTGTTACAATTCCCTTGATATTAGTGGAACTACACTGGATTACAACAGACAAAGGTCAGGATCAACTATACCAAAGAGCATTCACTGAGTGCGTACTGAGCTTTTGTGGTTCAGCTTCCCTGCGCAGGCACTCTCACTGTGTAAAGTGCTTTCAGGAGCTGGGCTGCTTACATGAAAAGAGGCTAAGGGAGTCTGCAAAAGGCATTTTAGGATCTTTATGGAAGTTTGGTGCAGAACAGATTTTGTTATTTACTCAAACAAATATAAATGTATCTTTCATGTAGAACACCCTGATGACTGAAGAAGGTATTATTTACATTCAGTTCATTGAACTGAATGTAGAATTAAAGAAAATAAAAAGGTAACAGCCAGTTTGTCAAAGTGAAATTTGGTTAGGGCTGTCAAAGTTTGTAAACTACATCAGCTGCTCAGTTTGAAAAAGCAGCAAAAGGCTATTTGCAGATGTGCCTGGGCTCAAATGTTCATCCCTTGTGACCTTATGTAAGCCTGAACTGTACTGACACAATCACATTTCTCCATCTCACTTCACAGATATATCTGAAAGAGTTAGGATCATTTCTGTAAACTTAGGAAAACTGTGTGTTCTGCCTTGAGATATTACTTGAGGAAGTCATTCATATATTGATTCCTCATGTTGCTGGTTTTAGCAAGATAAGACTTTCTAATCCATCTGCTGAATGTTATTCTGCCAAAGATTAAACAGCTTTCATGCCCACCCCCCAAATTAAAATAGCGAAAGAAAGAAAACAAGATTAGTGTCCTGATGGATTAAGGAAGGTCTATTTTCAGAAAAACGCAAAAGGCAACAAGAGATGCTGTTTTCTATGTCAGGGCCAACTTCTGCAGCTTTAAAGACCATTTCTGTCTACAAAGAATTGAATTGAAAAACCGCAAGTGTCACTACCTACAAAACCAACGAAATCCCACTCAAAGCCAAGGTGGAGCTCACCAGTGATGGTAGTAGTGCCTCGTGATAACGTATTTAAGAAGGGAAAAAAAATTGCTGCACAACAGCAGCTGCAGCAGTGAGAAGAGAGGAGTAAGAATACAGGAGAGAAGCAGCTCTGCAGGCACCAAGGTCAGTTAAGAAGGAGGGGCAGGAGGTGCTCCAGGCACCAGAGCAGAGATTCCCCAGCAGCCTGTGTATGCCAGCTGCACTTTCCGCCACCCCCCCCACGCCCTGAGATCCGCTGTGGCAGTTGCACATCCCCCTCTCAGAACTGGGGCCTTCAATGGGCAGTTAATGGCTCTTTGTGCAGACCCAGAGCCGGTGGGCAGGGCCGTCAGCAGAGGAGGGGCCAAACTGCCCACAGCCCAGAGAAGCTGAGAAGCTTCTGGAATGCCCGCAGCCAGATCTGAGCAAGCTATAAATGGGGTTCCCGCCGAAGACCCCTTTGTGTGGTCTTCTCGGAGCTGCGGGTCTGCCATGCTGTCACTCCCCTTAGACGGAGAAGCCGTCTTAAGGTAATTTCCCCAGATTGGGAGAGCCTCACCTCTGCATATAGGTGAGTGATAAATTACTGAATATATGCTTTAATAAGTCCTTGCCTGGTAGGCGAGTGTAAAGTTCTCATCTGGAACTGACGAGTGTAAATTCCTTGCCTGGCAGGCAAGCGTAAACCTGGCCGCAGTAGGCTGGTGTTTCTCCCTTATGGGTAAAACGGGGCAGAGAGGGCTCTGTTTTGTTTTCTTGTGAGTGCATATATGCATGCTGTGGATCTTCATTATTCTTATTTCACTGCACCCCAAATAATCTCCTAACCTAATATCCGAACCTGTATCTTATGTTATTGGAGTGCTAACTAATTGTATAAACCCCGTTTCCAATCGGTTTATCGGCGGTACTTTTCCGGCCCAAATAAAGTTTGTTTTGGACCTTGCTGTCCGCCTAAACTTATTTTTGGGGTGCCTCCGTGACACTGTGGTGCTGACCTTGGTGAGGCCGGCTGTCCTCCTGCAGCCCATGGTGGTCCACGGTGGAGCAGAGATGTACCTGCAGCCCAGGTAGGACCCTGTGCAGGGGTGGGTGTACCTGAAGGGCACTGGGACCCTGTGGAGATCCTGCACCGGAGCATGCTCCTGGCAGGACCTGTGAACCCATAGAGAAAGAAGCCCATGCTGGAGCACGTTTCCTGGCAGGACTTGTGACTCCATGAGGGACCCACACTGGAGCAGTCTGTCATTGAAGGACTGCAGCCCATGGAAAGGACCAATGCTGGAGTAATTTGTGAAGAACTGCAGCCTATGGGAAGGGCTCACATTGGAGAAGTTCATGGAGGACTGTCTCCCATGAGAGGGACCCCACACTGGAGCAGGGGAAGAGTGTGAGAAGTTCTCCCCCTGAGGAGGAAGGAGCGGCAGAGACAACATGATAAACTGACCACAACCCCCGTTCCCCATCCTGCTTTGCTGCTGGAGGTGGAGGAGGTCGAGAGAATAAAGAGTGAAGTTGAGCCTGGGAAGAAGGGAAGGGTGGGGGGAATGTGATTTAAAATTTCATTTTATTTGTTATTATCCTACTCTGATTTTGTTTTGCAATAAATTAATTCCCCAAGTTGAGTCTGTTTTACCCATGCTGGTAATTTGTGAGTGACCTCTCCCTGTCGTTATCTCAGCCCCCTGAGCCTTTAATTATATTTTCTCTCCCATGTCCAGCTGAGGAGGGGAGTGATAGAGCAGCTCGGGCAGGCACCTGGCATCTAGCCAGCATCAACCCACCACAGAATGCTACTGTGAATTTGAAAGTACAGTTTAACTAATAACTGTGAAAATCCAGAACACTATCTGAGGTTGGGTCAGCCTGAAACTAGCACAGTTTTGCTTGTTCTTTCCAAAGGCACTGAGGGGAGGAAGGTACGTTGGAAGGGACAGTGGGAACTCAGGAAAGAGATGGGAGAGAAGTGTTACTTGGGAGCCTGGGAAGAGTAAGAAAACATCCTCAGCAAGGAATACTGATTATCTTTGTCATATTTGTTAGTTTCTCCAGTGATTATGGAATGGAAAGTAATGTATTCAGATTGTCTACTGAAGTAAGCAGCTGAAATGACATTGTATGATGGTGTTGTGATTTAACCTGGCAGTCAGCTAAACATCACACACAGCTGCTTGCTCACTTCTCCTGGTGGGATGGAAGAGAGAATCAGAAAAGTAAAAGTGAGAAAACTCATGGGCTGAGATAAAGACAGTTTAATAGGGAAAGCGAAAGATGTGCATGCAAGCAAAGCAAAACAAGGAATTCGTTCACTTTTTCCCATGGGCAGGCAGGTGTTCAGCCATCGCCAGGACAGACAGGCTCCATCATGTGTAATCATTACTTGGGAAGATAAATGCCATATCTCCGAATATCCCCCCTTTCCTTCTTCTTCTCCTAGCTTTCATACTGAGCATGGTGTCATAGCCTGCTTGGGGTTAGCTCTCCCTGCTGTGTCTCCTCTAAACCTCTTATGCACTCCCTGCTTCTCATTCACAGGCTAGTATGAGAAGCTGAAAAATCCTTGACTGCTTAGCAACTAAAACTAAAGCATCAGTGTGTTATCAACATTATTCTCATACTAAATCCAAAACACAGCACTATACCAGCTACTAGGAAGAAAATTAACTCTACCCCAGCTGAAAACAGGACAAATGAATTTTCAGTAACTGGTATTTATGGGAATTATACACAATATATAAAGAACTACAAAATATCTGGAGCTTCAGATATATTCTAAAACATTAGATACCTTTATGCTCCTTGATCACAAGTACTTGTAACTATTAAAATTGAAAGTTATAAACTCTGCTATATAAGTACGATTGGCATAATTCATAACAAAAGTATATGTGCCCAAAAGTACAAACACACATGCACATACATACACAAATACAAGCACGCTAACAAATTAGAGCACTAAAAACTAGGAAAAAACCCATACACCTGAGAACATTGCCTTTATTCACTGGTGATGAAGGCTGCTTACACATGGAAACAGGTGAATGACCAGACAAGGTGGACAGACCAATATATACTAAATTGGTACAGGAGTTCACAGAATCACACAATCACAGAATTTTAAGGAAGGAACCTCGAAAGATCATCTAGTCCAATCCCCTCGCCAGAGCAGGAACACCTAGATGAGGTTACACAGGAAGGTGTTCAGGCGGGTTTTGAATGTCTCCAGAGAAGGAGACTCCACAACCTCCCTGGGCAGCCTGTTCCAGTGTTCTGTGACCCTCACTGTGAAAAAGTTTCTTCACATATTTAAGTGGAACCTACTGTGTTCCAGTTTGTACCCATTGCCTCTTGTCGTATCATTGGTTGTCACTGAGAAGAGGCTGGCTCCATCCTTGTGACACTCACCCATGTTTATAACCATTAATGATGAGGTCATCCCTCAGTCTCCCCTTCTCCAAACTAAAGAGCCCCAGCTCCCTCAGCCTTTCCTCATAAGGGAGATGCTCCTCTCCCTTAGTCATCTTCGTGGCTGTGCACTGGACTCTCTCAAGCAGTTCCCTGTCCTTCCTATTGACTGCAAAGGTATGGAATGGATCCATACTGTGGGTGGATGGGAAGCCTACCAACATCTTCCAAAACACAAAACAGGGTATTACTAACCCATGCTAGCCTTTCCTTGGCTTTGGCTTTTGCCTTGTAAGAGATTTCTTCTTTAGTGTATCCACATCAAGACAGTATTTTTGAAAGGAACTTGTCTTTTCTGGTTATTGAAGTCTGATCCATGATAGAAGTTCTGATCTCAACAAAGATACTACTATGGATTCAGAGGAAGGACCAGAGTTTCTCTCTACTGTTTCTGAAGACCTCTCAATTATTAACAAGCTTCAACATCCATATTTTACACTGGAGCAGTAAAGAAGTATTTTCTGTCTGAAAACTGAGTTTGTTCAAAAATAGGTCTGAGTGAAGTGGATACAAGCATCCTGATCACCTGTGCAGTGTCTAGGTTATTATCTGGGTGCTGTATCCTAGATTTCAGAACCAGAATATAGAACCTTCAGATGGAGATTAAGGTTTTTTTAAGAGTGCAGTCTGAGATAGCACCTTCAGCCTCTAGGAGCAGACACTAAAGAACAGAAAGGAAATGCATTTACTATATCTATGCTTTATTTCAAAGATATATGTGCCATTTTCTGCAGGTTCTTCTGGGTATAAGAGAAATAGCAGTTAATGCGATATGTAAGCATAAGTAAGTATGCAATTATAAATTAATGCTTTAGAAAGACTATATGTGAAGTCATTGCATTAATAGTATCAGTTAACCTGGGCATGTTTCATTCTCCTGTTTTAACCTTCAGATGTGTAGATTTAATATATTCAAGTTTTTCAACTATCTCTGAGGTCCTACTATAGGTTTTTTGTAGATACTGGGGAAATTGTTATGACCCCTTTAACTCATGAGATAATTTTCTTCAGACCAGATTATGCTGAACAAATTATTCTCTGCTTTAACATGAATAAGTTTAATAATTTCAGTGATACTGCACTGAAACTAGAATGTATCTTTTATAATTTAAACTGCAACTATCATTTCTTTAATATAAACTGAGATAAAAATCCAAGGAAAGGTGAAGTCTTTGCGTCTTTAGATTTTTATTTTTTTCCCTGTTGTTTCAAGCCTAGGAGAATACTTCAGGCTGTAATTATTTTGTCGGGCACTTGAACATTTCTATTGCTTGAAAAGACGGCAACTCATCTTTCCTAACTGTAGAAAGCAGTTTGCATTAATTAAAGTCTGCTGTAGTTACGCACTTTATAATTAGTCTTATCAGGGTTCATAGAGTTTACATTCACCATTTTTGTTCTGCATCCAAGTATAAAAACTCTTAAATAACACAATACTCTAGTAAATTCTTTTTAGATGCTAGCACCCTCTTTCTAAAGTTCACTGATAAGGATTCATTTTGCTTCGGAACTAAATCTGGCTTTTCCCACATTCGTATCAAAGCAAGCAGACAACAAACAACAGAGAATAAACCCTCTGGACTGGTTAAGAGTGATCCAAGAGGGACTTGTGGCAAACATCCCATAATATTACAGGGGAAACAAACTTCCCTTTGTCAGCAACACATGAAAATCAGCCTTCCAAAGTTCACTTACGAACGCTAGGATAAGAGTGAGTCCAGTTGGTAGGCACAGTAGCTTGTGGATGTGTCACAGGTAAAATCTGGGACTGCCTGGAGGCGTCTGTGAATTGTGTGCTTTCTGATCTGTTTTTTTATTGTATTCTTGTTTTCTTCTCCTGCTCCACACTGAAGAATTTTCAGCTCAGTGTGTGAGCAGCAGTATGCATGTCCCTCAAAGTCATTAGACTTACAGAAGTTCTTGCCATCAAAGTTTGTCTTGAGATAATGTTTATTTTACGCACTTTAAGATTAGCCTTTGGATTGTCTTCATAATGTTTCAGCCACCCAACTCTACACCTTTGTCTTTCTATCCAAAAAAATGGGATGCTCCCTTCAGGCACATGAACTTTATTACTTTGTCATCTCATCTGAGATATGATAATTAGAGTGTCAATGTCAAAGCTTTTACAGACCTGTGCAGCTTCAGTACTCATTATCATATTTTGCCACTTGACGCTAGGTGTTTGCTGAAAACAGCATAGGTGGAAATGAATGAGGCATTTACATAGCAATCTGCCTGCATCTCGAAGCCATAAAACTATGACAACAGCAGCATAATATTCCAATTCAATAAATAGTTTTGAATTCAGTCAGTGCCTGGCACCACAATTTACAGAGTATTGTTAACCATGCTGATATACTTCGTGATATCATCAGCAATCATTGATTACTAAGGTAAAAAAACTTGTTGGCAGCCTTAGTCACACATTATCAGTGGACATCTCAGGGACTGTTACAAAGCTACCCTGTCCTGTGAGAATCACAAATTCAGGGACTTGGGTATTTTTGACAGACTGTGAGATTACTGTGCTTTGTAGCAAAGCAATCAGTAGTCAATAGGATATCTGCAGAGTATGACCAATTTTTTTTTGCATTTATAGGTTTCAAGAATATGGAGTAAAACATGCTGATCACTTTCCTTAAATTCGTCCATCAACACGGCATCATACACAGTGCTAGGGCCAATATGAAGTCAATTTAGCTTTTTTTGGAAAAGAAAAAACTATTTCAGAAAACAACTTTACTTAATAAAACAAAATCTTTTTTCTCATGTAAGTGAACCAGATACTGCTGATCTACTAATTTGGGCAGCCAAATGGACTGTCCACAAATCAGAACAATTCATAGCATCAAAGACTTTGAAAGTATTATGAAAGGTCACTTAAAAGTTTTGGTTTTCCTCAAGATGCTTCATTTGAAAGGTCCATGTAGCAAAAAAAGTCTGTCATGACACAGTCAGAATGGAATCCATATTGACTTCTATATGTCTTTTATTTCTCTGTAAATTCACTAGGCAAATAATTTAACAGATTGGCCTGCATCATTTCAATAGCTGCTGAATTCGACCACTCATCTGAGAGTTACAAGCTTCCTCTCTCATAAACCAACCAACTAGATAGACCCTTTTTCAGAAAAGGTCAAGGAAGGGACAGAGTAGGCATCTGCTTATTCATTCTAAACTAGTCCAGTTTAATTTCTGTCAAAACAGTGACTTTATTTTGCTACCAGCGTTCCAAAATGTGTCATGAGCTGGTGCGCACACAGGGCCTATATCTGTTGTCACTGCTTATGTCACACTGCCCTTAGCCTTGAATCATCTATCCTGTAGTGCAAGATGCCATTAATCCGTCATATTTGCATATGGAATAAAAATGAGTACAAATATAGATAAAAAACTACAAGATCAATATGTTCAGATCCCCTCTAAAGTAAAGGGACATGTAAAAGCTATTCTTTTCAAACCTTCCATTTAATTAATCAATTTAGGTTTAGAAAATGAAGTAGATACTGAGACTATAGTCGTCTAACCTGGTCCAGGTTGGGATCTCTTCTAGCAAATTGTAAGCAAGCCATGACTTTATGATCACTTGCAGGGCGCTGACTAGCAAGAGTCCTGTGGGAACCTGGCAATATATACTCAGTATTGGTGCTCAGATCTACTATTTCGACAAAGAACGGAGAGAAGATAGGATCCCAGATTGGGGTTTGTAACAGCTAGAATACTTAGTAGGAAACACACAAGACAGTAAATACAAATGCCAGATCTTTTGTGTAGAATTTTGGCTCTTAGGCTTTTACTTCCAAATTGTGTAACACTGGGGTACAGAGTCTGATACTCTCTTCAGGGCTAAGGCAAGGAAGAAAGCATGAAAGAAGAACTTTGATTACTTTTACATAATTTTAACTCAAATGTTTCCTAAATGTAAATCTGAAATAATTTACAGATTAAATCACTAGGATTCCTATTTTGGAACTGAGTCTTCTGCAGACAGTCTGAAAAGTTTGTTTTCCTCTTCATCCTGTCCAAAATTCTGACTCCGTGAACTTTGTATTCTTGTCTGAACAGTCATCTAAAGAAAAGGAATGTGCTCTTAATTCTAATATCTTACAGTCTAGTACCAGTGCAACAGTCTGATGCAGAAAGAAGTCAGATTACCCATGGCCATTTCCACTGAGCTTTCTGAGGTTTTCAGCTTTCAGTGTCAGGAGTTACTTTTGTTATAGTAAGTAGCACACGTTTAGGTACCTCGGAAAATCATTGCTTGAAATTGTAAGCAGTGAAGGTCTCTCAGATACCTGGGAATTTTAAGCCTGGTTTTCCTGCATTGCTCTCCTGAACTCAGTTTCCCAATTTCCATCTAAATGTCAACAATAAGAGCCTTAGCATTTGCTTGAATAAGTCTCCTGAGGTCCCTATTTTAATGTTTATAAAATATAGCAGTAAGCGTCTTTAAAAGATAGTGATTGTATTTATCCAGAAATGAAGATATAAAAGTATCTTAAAATCAAAAGTTGAATGATCTACTCACCAGAAAATCAAGACTTATCCAAAAAGTCTCTGCAGCCTCATTTGAAAAGCTTGTCAATTCGATCATGTTAACTTACTAAGCTCAGTACGAAAAGTAAACTTGAGAATTACGGATTTGTTTAGCCTCCAGAAGAGAGGGCTCTGGGGAGATCTTATTGCTGCCTTTCAGTATTTAAAGGGGGCTTATAGGACAGATGGGGAAAGACTTTTTTACCAGGACCTGCACCAGTAGGACGAGAGGTAATGGCTTTAAACTAAGAAAAAAAAAATTACAAGATTACATATAAGGAAGACATTCTTTACTATGAGTGTGATGAGATAGTGGAACAGGTTGCTCAGGGAAGTTGTAGATGCCCTGTCCTTGGAAGTGTTCAAGGTCAGGTTGGACTGTGCTCTGAGCAGTCTGATCTAGTGGAAGGTGTCCCTGCCCATGGCAGGGAGGTTGGACTAGATGATCTTTAAGGCCCTTTCCAACCTAAGCCATTCTATGATTCTGTGATTCAGCTTTATCCTATAGATTCAAGCACTAGAACTAAGGGAATGTTTTCCTGTTCTGCTGAAATAGGATAAAATAATGTTCAGAGGGAGATCACCATGCCTTCATCACCTTCTGAACATGATATTTTTTCTCCCTGTGTGCGGATGTCAATGGGAATGTGGGCTTATAGTTTCTTGTGTTCTAAAGTAAAACTCCATTCTATAAGGGAGTGATTTCAGAAAGTTACCTAATTAAAAAAAATATTCACTTTAAAATAAATGTGTCATTAATAAACTTTTTTTGCCTTTTAATCTCACAGCGAGGCAAACATTTTAACATAATGTAAAAATATGGAAAGTTACAGGTTTACAGTTCTGTTTCTAAAAGCAGTGCTGTAGGCCAGTGACACTTCAATTTAAGGAGACAGCTATAGTGACACACTGTAGGAAGAAACAGGAGCTCTAGCACACCTACCTAGGGAGCAAAATTTTCATTTCTATTTATCATTTAATTTTTATCTGACCAATGATAGGGAAAGTGTTATAGGGCAAGAGCGGTTCAGTAAACTAAAAACAATAGTAGATGAGTGCTTTGCTTATTTTTCTTAATCTTCCCTGCTTTTCGTATTTAATTGTGCTTGTCTATTCTTACATTAACTCACCATCCAGCTCTGTAAATCCCAGATAAGCACTAGTAGCAGATGTTCAGCATCTTGCAGGTCAAATTCCCAATACAGGAAGAAATATTGACAAGGTTTCAGTATTTTTTCATGTGTAAACCTTTTATACAAGTCCTGGAACAGAGGTGGAAAGAAACAGCACTCAAATAATCCTCTTTCACAAATCAAAGCAAAACATTTCTAGCTGACTTGGCCTCAGTGGATAAATTATGACTTGGGATCAGACTCAAGCCAACAATCAAAGTACAGTGCAAACTCTATACTGATCATGCGGTTTTCTGTATTCAGACATTTGTATAATTCTACTAACAGGAACACAGTTTGTCTATAAAGGGTGAACAACGGTTACGCACTTAAAAATACCAACTTAGAAACCATAGAATGGTTTTGGTTGGAAGGGACCTTGAAGATACCTAGTTCCAGCTCCCCTGCCATGGGGAAGGACACCTCCCACTAGACCAGGCTGCTCAAAGCCCTGTCCAACCTGGCCTTGAACACGTCCAGGTATAGGGCATCCACAGTACTCCAGGTGGGGTCTCATGAGAGCCACATAGAGAGGAGATTCACCTCCCTCAACCTGCTGGTCACACTTCTTGGAATGCAGCCCAGGATATAGCTGGCTTTCAGGGCTGCAAGTGCACTTTGTTGGGTCATATTTTGCTTCTCATCAACCAACACCCTCGAGTCCTTCTCCTCAGGGCTGGTCTCAATCCATTCTCCACCCAGTCTGTATTTGTGCTTGGGATTGCCCTGACCGATGTACAGGACCTTGCACTTGGCTTGATTGAACTCCATGAGGTTCGTATGGGCCCACCTCTAGAGCGTGTTAAGCATCACTTCCCTCCAGCGTGTCTACCATACCACACAGCTTGGTGTCATCAGCAAACTTGTTGTAATGTCTCCCAGAATTTGTATTTTCACAGTGTTTCCTAAGAATAAATTGTGTGAAGTGCAATTTCTTGGGAAAATAAATATGGATACAAGTTCTGAATACATCTGTTACTTCCTTTTGAGTTGCAATACAAGTACCCTGACAAAATTTGAATATGGACATTTAGCTAGTAGTAGTAAAATGAGCTCTGGAATAAAAGGATTCACAGATGTTTGCAAATAGTTTGGTTATTTTGCCTAATTGCTCTGTGTCTGAGCTGTTAGACTTTATATAGTCTAAATGGAAGAAAAAATCTGAAACATTGCAAGGGAAAAGAAAAAGCCATGCATGTTTTTTGTACTAGTATCCTTCCAGATAAACCTAAATATGAGCAGTCCCTTTATCATGCTAACAAAAGAATCATTTAAGCAAATACTGGTTAGTAGAATCTGACTCTGAATGAGAAAATATCGATAAAAATTTATTTCCACATGCAATTAATCAAGAGTTACATCCATTTGTTATACAGATATTTTGCCTGTTCACTGACAGCCAGCTCCACTTCTCTGAACTTTAGCCTGCAGGATCTCCATATAGAAATCATTCCTGACACTGTGTTTGTGACAAGTTCCCATACAGAGTGGCCTCTTGGGCATAACTTTGCTTATGCACTGTTTACCTGCAAATATTTACATGTCCCTAACCTGAGCAAGCTTTTTTTTTTAAAAATGAATGCTTATTTCGTGGACATGATAATGAGTAATAAGATTATGTGGATTTAAATTTCAAAAATTCTTTTTCATTAGAATTCTTAACCCATCAAATAGTTATTCCATATGTGAACAGTTCCCTTATTATTGCTTTCATTAAATACACTAATACATACAAGAATGTCATTGTTCAATGTATCAGATATCATTTCTCCATAGAAAGATTTTTAAACACATAGGTTTTTATTTATTCATTTTGACAATCCATTGACATTTCAGTGACAAAGGAGGTTAACATCATGAATATTTTTTGTGTGCCTTGCAATATTGTCCACCATCCATAATACAGCACTGAGCTTTGATTTTGAGCACTTGTAGCCCAGGGATACTTATTTTTCAAATAAACTACTTGGTCATGTTGAATAATTTCCATTGTACCTACAGTATCTGATTTGCTTTAGAGGCACTTACAGCTCTGTCACTAAAACTGAGATTGATTAGGACCACAGCATAGGAATACATAAGGCATGACACCAAGTAATACACTAAGTCTTAACCCTTTTATGCTTTAGAGGGTTTTTTTTACACTTAATTTCTTTTCATCTAGATAAAAATCAAACCAATCCATACAAGACCTCTCTTAACCTCAGTCTCATTCTGCCCTCCAATTAATTTTTTCTTCAACAATATATCTAGCCAACTCTTCAGTTAATTTAAACTTCTTGTTAGAGTTCAAAGCTTTGACATGTCCCATATTTCAACAATGTGTTTATAGACTAATTTACAGGTCGATGTCTCATTTAACCACATTGTATGACCTACAAATCTGACCTAGTCACTGGTTTGAACTCTTCTGACCAGTCTGTTCTCTTACTCTGAGAATTTAAACCATTTTGTGACATTTCAATTAACCACTGTTTAATTCCAACCATTAAGGCGAATCTGTCAGCCAAGATAATTTACCTTTAAAAAACAAACAAAACCAACCAACCAAACAAAAACAACAACAAAAACCTCCTGCAGTTTTTTCCCTTCAATCATTTTGACAAGGTGAGGGTAAAAATGATGACATTTTTAAGAAACAAAGAGTCTCGAGTAGGAAGAGTAGATACATTTAAAAACACAGTTTGTCTTGTTTATGTAAGGTATACATCAATGGATTTTTTTTCCTCATCATGTTCCAACTATGCTCTACATCTCAGCTTGCTTTGCTGCAAGTACCACATTGCTTATTAATTTGCAGCATTTGACTTCATGATACATTAAGACTGAGATGAATGACATCAACTTAGGTCCATCATGCAACTAGATAATTATGTTTTCTTACATGGTGTTTGTCACGTCTCGCCCAGAGGTATGAGTGGGGGGTAGAAGTGACTCAGGTTCGTGGGTCCCCTTGGTTGGAAAATAGTATACACAATACTTAGGGTCTGTAAACAAGAAAAACAACTTTTATTTTGCAGCTCGGCCCAATTAGCAAATGATGCGGCAGCAGAAAGATTTACATTTCTTAAGCCTAATTGGTGAACAGTTTAACAGCAAAAGGATTTACATAAAGGGGTTTGCGGCACATGTGGGGTTGTAAGTCTTGTGTTATTATACTACCCACAGAAGGAGAGGCAAAGAAATAGGGATATAGGAAAGAAAAAGAGAATGAAAGAAAGAACAAAAAAAAGGAAGAAAGTAAGTGAGGGAGGCGTTATTGCGAAAAGATAGAAAAGTCTGGGGGGGTGATTGCCAAAGTCTCAGGCCATGTTGAAGGGTCTCAGCTTTTCCCTTTGTGCCATGCTGGGCATATCAGAAGATGGAGCTACGTGCCCTCCGGCATGTCCCCAACCTCCTGTATGGGCCAGCCAGCCTTGTCTGTGGCTCCTTAGCTTGTTGTTGGCATGTAAATCACAATTCACCTTATCCTGAATGTCCCATGTCCTGCTACTAGGCCACAATGTTTGAGACAGAATTCTTTTCAGGCTCTGACACATGGATACACAAGAATTAAATTTTAAAATGCAGTTATATCCAAAGGTGGTTGTGAGAGGGGAAAAAAAAAAGGAAACAGTGGTTTATGTTTTTATTTTTATTATTATTTTCAAAAAGTTGAATTGCATAATAACATTCTCAGAAAACTCAAAAAATATTTTGAAGACTATGAAAAAAAACAAACCACTAGTGGAAGACGAAATAATCTGGGTGAGTAGCTAAGCAACAGGGTGAAAACTAGGAACAGTGAGAATAAAATTAAAAAAAAAGAATTTTTCACCAGTGCCAGTTAGGGGGGAAGTTTATCACGATCAAACTGATCAGTAAGGTACAAATAAGAATTATGGACTGTGACTAACAAAGAAAAACTAGCAGAAAGATTACTAAAATAAAACAAGTAGAAGCTACATATGGGTGTAAAGAGTTCAGAAGCTTTGTTGTTCAAAAATGTTTACTGATTGAACTGCTGTATTATTTTGTTTCGAAATAAGTGATTGAATTATTTAAAATATGTATTCCAAATAACCATAGTTGAGTCAGTCATTACAAAAGTCACTCTCATGACATTCATATTTCTTGGCTTCTTTCCTTACCAGTTTTCACACAAAAAAAATCTGCTACATCTGAAGAAAAAGGAAGTGTTCCCATTTGAATTGGGATTCACTTCCAGCCTTAACTGCTGCCTCAGCTCTGGTTGCCCAAGCTTAGTAAAGGTACTAGGTACTATTACCAGTTTAAAATTTTTGTGCAGTGTCAGCCTTGTTCATCTGAATTTTTGGTTTCCATTCTACAGGGAACCACAAGTCTCTAATAACCTGTCCTCAGTCAAGGTTGCAGCCTCTTGAACAACAGTAGCTGAAGTCCAGCTTGGATGAAGAGTTAGCATCTGACTGAGCCCAAAAGCAAAAGTAAAGTATAGCTAAAATAGGAGTGGGACTAAGTTATAAAAAAAAAAATTATAAATTATTCTCCCTCTTCTTTCATGACTTTGATGTTAGCGTTTTTTTTATCCTCTTACTTATTACTTGCACCAGTGTTCATCAACTGTGTTCTTCAGAGGTTTCCCCATTCCTGATCTATATGGAGGTTGCATGGTGTAACCTTTTTCTTCAAACCTGCTTCTGTAGCCCGGATGTGTCTGCTTCTGTCCATATTCAATTTCTGTCCTCTTCCTCTGTTGTTCTTTTGTGGGAGCTTATCTAAAATTGACATAATCAAAAAACAATGTTTAGCTGTTTTCCCTCCAAGATAATCCTGGGATCTGGCTTCATAAGGACAACTGCAGTATCCTTTGCCTACATTCCCATTCATAGAGTGCAATAAGGTCTCCCTGAGCCTCCTTTTCTCCAGGCTAAACAAACCCAGTTCCCTCAGCTTCTCCTCATAAGACTTGTGCTCTAGACCCTTCACCAGCTTTGTTGCCCTTGTTTGGACATGCTCCAGCACCTCAATGTCCTTCTTGCAGTGAGGGGCCCAAAACTGAATACAGTATTCGAGGTGTGGCCTCACCAGTGCCAAGTACAAGGGGATAGTTACTTCTCTAGTCATGCTGGCTGCACTATTTCTGATACAAGCCAGGATGCTCTTAGCCTTCTTGGCCACCTGGACACACTTCTGGCTTGTATTCAACAAGCTGTTGACCAGCATCCCCAGGTTTTTTCCTGAGTTCCAGCTGAAGATTTCTGTTCAGCCAGGCCAGACTTCTTCCCCACAGGCTTGTCTGTCAGCACATGGGGAGACCCTGCTCCAGAGCCTTTAAGATTTCCTTCTTGAAGAGCAACCAGCCTTCCGGGACTCCTTTGCCCTTCAGGACTGCCCCCAAGGGACTCTGCCAACCAGCCTCCTTAACAGGTCAATGTCGTATTTCCAGAAGTTCAAGGACGGTAGTCTTGCTGACCACCGTCCTTACTTCTCCAAGAATCGAAAATTCTGTCATTTCATGATTGATATGGCAAAGACAGCCTCCAACTATCACATCATCCACAAGTCCTTCTCTATTGTGAACAACAGGTTAATTTTTTTAAAATGCTGAGGGGCCATATGCTCAAATACAATTTCTCACATGCCTTAATCAATTTAACTCTTCTAAACATTGTTAACCGGAATTTTACCTGAAGTTACCAAAAGTTGTTTCCCTGTGAATTGTCAGCATGATAATCTTTGGGAAATCAGAGAACAGGCCAAAAAAAAAAAAAATCCAACCAAACTAATTAACTTATTATAATAAAATTATAAATATCCACCTATATCTTCTTTTTGAATGATCTAAATTTCAAAATTTTAAAACCTGTGTTTTCCCTTAAAAATATTTTTATATGAAGTCCTCGATGAAAAAATAATACCACAATTATTTTTCTATCAACTGCTTTAGCGTCTGGGTTTGTGTGACCAGAGCAGAGGAAAGGCTTACCTACCATTCTCTAAGCTTGAATATTAACCTGTTGTTATTGATTCCATTCTCAATAAAAGGTAGTTCAGAATTGAAGGCCAAATACAAAAATGTTGCTTATTAATTTAGCAGCTGGTCTGCACTGTGAGGTACCTTACGTTTAGCATTACAGTCGTGCAAGCTAGTGATAAAACTTGTTCATGTTATTTATCCAAATACTCTTCTCTCATATTCCATTTCAGTACCCAGAAATTGTTTTTCCTTTACAGGACAATCCTGTTGAAATGTCGTATAATGTAAAACTCAGCTGTAAAACTGTGCCTTATATTACAGGCAGACAATCCTTCAACATTATGTAATCCACTCTGTATTCTTTTTTTTTTTTTTTGTAAGCTATTTTAATTCCAGAAAGTCCATTTCTCATTCCAGATGGTTCATGTCACTTTCTCTTCATACTTGATTTATGTTTACAATACCTTCATCTGCTGTACAGGTTTCTCTGCTACTATTATGAGTTACTATACCCACTGCTATTTCTTTCTATTACAACAGAGTTATCAAGATAGAATTTTATGTGAAATAAATTTTACTTTCCAACATTCATCAGTAATATTCTCCTGGCTCATCCACTTCCTAAAACTAGCCTTAGGTATATATGGAATATTTTGTCTCTTTCAAGTTAATCTCAGCAGGCATTTACCTTTGCAAAGATTATAAAGTTTTCTGAGATCCCCTGGAACTGTTACACAATAGGCCCAAATGGAAAGGAGATAAGAAGTCTTGGTATTTCTTCATTACTCTCTGATTTTTCGCATACTTCCTTTTCACAGTGGTGGGATTTTAAATTACTTTTATATGTGAGATATGCTTCTGTCTTGAAGAGTGATGGCCACAGTAGGAATATGAAAAATACAAGAAATGAAGTGAAGGACAAAGAATCTAATACCAAACGATGTATTAGATATGTCGATATACCACAGTCCACTATGTAACAAAGAGACAGCATAGTAGAAAGTTAATGAGCTAGCAAGTACATCTTGTATTGGCATCTCAAAGAAAAGCATTAATCTGAATCAAACTTTTCTCCTAAGGTTTTAAGCAAACAAATTTTAAATGTAGTTTTCTGTGACAATATTTGTTCTCCCAGAGTCAACTATCCTTTTTTCCACAGGTTTCAGCAAGGGCTGGGATCAGGCTAATGAAAAACATACTTTATAAAAAGACAGGTTAACAAGTAATTAAAACTAATACTTACATATCATTTTTCAAACGTATTTAAATGGGATTGCACTAGATGTAATATGTGGGACAGAATGAAAAAAAAATGTGTGTGTGTATAGAGATATTGGTTAGCCAGGGACTTGCCTGAACTTGAAAACCTATTGACTTCAATGGTAAGCAATAGCACACTTTCCAGTGGTGAAAACTGTCAGTACATGTCAAGTCTAGAAATGCAGGAAACATCTCAGGTGAAAAACTTGGTATGAAAAATCAGAAATAACAACTAGCAAATGTTAACCGAATGTTAAAGACTCAAATGTTAGTGTTTCCCACTCTTCTGAGCTCTTCCTTCCCACTAGACGCTCTAGATCTGACTGAAGAGGATCTCTTAATTTCTGATTTGTAATCTTTCCATATATTTAATTGGAATAAAACACTGAAATCTTTTGAAGAAGAATAAACTTCAAGTATTTGTATATTATTACATTTATTTTGTAGAATTTTTTGTCTACTGCATTATCTGATTTTTAAAGCAAGGTAAGTTTCAGTGGATACAAAGAAACAATATTTTTTAAATGGCCTCCATTATTTTCTCAGCTAAATAATACACATACAATTTAGGGGAGTTGTAACATTTTATATATTCAGACTCATATCTCATCCAAATCAGAATTTTATTAAATATGTAGTTCTATATCTTCCAGCACAAATCCTTGGGGAAAATTTAATTGCTCAAACTCAATAAGGATTTGAAAGTCTGACTCAAATTAAGTAATAAACCTGAACAAACCAAAGAGAAGACAAACTCTTCATAAGAAATCTATGTCTATAGTTTTCAGAAAATTCATATTTAAAATGTACTTTGCCAGGTAATATCCCAGCACCATCCTGAACAAGGGAACTTTTTGTATATGAAACTTGTTATGTTAGATTTATGAGCTATATAACTGCCAGCATGTTTGCGTAATTGGTCACACAAGCTGTGCTTGGGTTTCCAGTGACTATCTGCTAACTCTTTTTCCCCTGTGATGTGGAGAAAGTTAAAAATGACAGCAGACAACACAAGTGCTTTAAGGTGAAAGATTTGAGAACTAACAGGATTAATAGTTATTGAAGTTAGAGATGAGCATATAGAAGACTATTTTTTTCTCACATTAACATTGTACTATGTAATTTTCATTTCACTGATCACTTATATGGAAACAATGAAATAATATGTCAAGGGAGTTAAAATTTTAGATTTGAGTTTGGAAAATGGTTGGTATTTTTCAAAATATACTTTAAAAGGTTTTGTTACAATCACAAAGTTACGATTCAAACTGCTTATCAGAGTTGTTTTACGTGAGCAGAGTGGGATAACATTATTTGTTTAATTGGTTTGTCCTGGTTGTTTCTTTGGCTAGAATGATGAGATCAGGGAAGTTGGAATTATTATTGTCCACCCAATCACACAACTCTTTCAGATGCTATTGCATTGGAATTGGGAAGCTCTTGTCATCAGGGCTGCAATATCTAAATTTAAAATCATACCTAATACAGATTGTTAGGTTGTTTTTGCAAATGTGAATTTGTATTCAACTAAAGTGGGACTAAGATAGCTATGTGATTTGTCTTGTCATTCACAAACTGCCGTGGCAAAATTCTAATGAAGATTTAGCAATGATTTTAGGCTTTCTGTGCCCGATGAACCCCTGTGAGCACACAGATTTGGAAGTGAAGATGGTAGCCAAAACATAATTTCCAAAATGACTGTGAAATATAAAAAAAGAATAGCTGGAGGGAGCACATAGCAAAAAGCATAAAATTTTAACAGTTTGCCTGTAGTTTACATGCTAGATATAGCTAACTATTGCCAGAGGTTACAAACTGGTAAAATTACAGTAGAGATATGGTAAGTGGAAAAGACAAAATGAGAAGCCGCACATGGGTAATGAGGAGACAGCGGAAAGCCAAGGCAAGGGATGACGCAGTGAAAGAACTGCCATCCCACATACGGCCTTCAACTGCTCCCGGAGTTAAGTCATTCTGTGTCTTGACAAGTTATTATTTTTGTCAACAATAAACTTTCTGTCTATAGCAACCCTCCAAGTGCATCATAAGTTACATCACCGGGGGTGCTGCTGCATGAGGACAGGAGCACAGGGTCTCGGGGCCATGGACAGCCAGGCAGTCACTCGCCTCCTGTGAGCCATGAATAAGTTTCAATCAGAAGCTCCACCTAAGATTCCAGGAAGTTTAAAAGGTTTTTACATTTTCAAGATATTTCCGTCAGTCAAGGTGCACCCTCACACAGTTTGCAGACGACACCAAGTTGGGCAGGAGTGTTGATCTGCTTAAGGGTAGGAAGGCTCTACAAAGGGATCTGAACAGGATGGATCGATGGGCTGAGGCCAGTTGTATGAGGTTCAACAAGGCCAAGTGCCGGGTCCTGCACTTGGGTCACAACAACCCCAGGCAGCGCTACAGGCTCGGGGAAGAGTGGCTGGAGAGCTGACTGGCAGAAAAGGATCTGGGGGTGTTGATCGACAGCCAGCTGAATATGAGCCAGCAGTGTGCCCAGGTGTCAAAAAGGCCAACAGCATCATGGCTTGTATCAAACAGCATGGCCAGCAGGACTAGAGAGGTGAGGCTGCACTTTGAATACTGTGTTCAGTTTTGGGCCTCTCACTACAAGAAAGACATGGAGGTGCTGCAGTGTGTGCAAAGAAAGGCAATGAAGCTGATGAGGGGTCTGGAGCACAGGTCTTACAAGGAACACCTGAGGGAACTGGAGTTGTGTAGCCTGGAGAAAAGGAGGTTCAGGGGAGACCTCATTGCTCTATACAAATACCTGAAAGGAGGTTGTAGCAAGTTGTCAGTCTCTTCTCACAGGAAACAAGTGATAGGACAAGAGTACATGTCTTCAAGTTGTGCCAGGGGAGGTTTAGATGGGATATCAGGAAAAATCCCTTAATTGAAAAGGTTGCCGAGCATTGGAAGAGGCTGCCCAGGGAAGTGGCTGAAATATATAAAAATGTGTAGATGTGATGCTTAGGGATGTGGTTTAGTGGTGAACTTGGCAGTGCCAGGTTAACAAGTTAACAAGTTGAACTTGATGATCTTAAAGGTCTTTTCCAACCAACATTCTGATAATGTTAAACATGAGCTAAATATATGAAATTTCTATTGTGTACCTCCCTGGGGGACACAGACATAGGAGTTTCTAAGAGAAACTCAAAAAAAGTGTGAATTCTTATCTGGTTTATATTTTGTGGCTATGAAATAATGATTTTTTAAATATGCATAACAGAATTACTAGCGAATCTGTAACGCTGGAATCTTCTAAATCTAAATACTGAAATAGGTCAAAAGACATGTCTGTGACTTGTCATAAATATCTGTATTTTCTGTATGTTAGGAAAAGAAAGCATCTCGATTCTATCATTGCAGCTTTTTCTCTCTAAATAGAATACTATCTGCATTAATTAATGGAATTATCTTATTCCTATTCAAGCATTGGCAGCTCTTGTAATATGCTAAACCTTCGACGAGGCCCATCAATTTTGATTGCAACATTAACAGTGTAGATTTTCCCTTGGTAGCTCATTAGTTTTATTCCTACAGACACCTTTCATCCATGCAGATAGAAATAAGTAAAATGTGTATTTGAACCCATTTGTAGGCTTAAGGGCAGATTATTGTAAATAAACACTGCTCATCAGCTCAGTTTCTTCTATTTCCTTAATTGGCTGATGTTTAAAGAGCCGGAGCTGCATCAGTGTTGAACATGTGCTTTCTAAATTAATTATCTATAATCTTAAACTTTGCAGTCTATAATTAAAGAGTTTGAATCTATATGCTAATATAAATTACATATATTTGTATATTTCCATTCTGAAAGGATGTGTTTATCTTTCAGACATCAACTAGGTAGCACATGATAAGTTTTTTAAAAAAGTAATCTGAAAAATGAGAAATTCCAAGACACTGACATGTTTCATACTGCATTTACTTTGGGGAGATACCTCCAACAACCATGGCAAGCCCTCCACCATGTAGCACTGAGGAGTAAAGAGGACCAGACCCTGATCTGTTACTCAGGTACAGGCAATTCACCATTTTTTGGGACAAACATGCATTGTGTGGAAAAATGCAGAACTGCGGAGCTCAGCAGACCTGAGACAGCAGTGGACAAAGGATCCTTTTAAAAGCACTTTCATTCCTCCTCTGTACAGATATATCCAGTCTAGAACTGTGGGTTTGGGGGTTTTTTTGTGGGTGGTTTTTTTTGTTTGTTTGGTTGTTTGTGGGGTTTTTTTGGTTGCGTGGGGGTTTTTTGTGGGTTTTTTTGGTTGTTGTTTTGTTTGTTTTGTTTTGTTTTATGGGGCAGGGGAGGTGGGTCATTTGTTGTTTTGTTTCATTTTACTCTGGTGTTTTGTTTGTTTTCTTTTCCCAGGAAGAGAAAAGAGAAAAATAACCCCAAAGGAGGGAGAGTAAGACTCTCTGAGCAGGTTAGCAAAACGTGCAGACACACAGATCAGAGAGTGGAAATGGCTTTGTCTTTGCAAACCTGAGGAAGGACTTTTTGAAAGGAAGTCATGAAGGAAAAGTAAGGACAATGTCATTGAAACTCTGGGGAAACGCTTGATGGGAGAATATTCCATATTGATTTTTAAAAGTGCAGAGAGTAAGAAAATTCTCAGAAAAAATAAAAACATACCTTTACTAAATAACATCTTGGAGCAGTAAGACATTGCAAGGACAAAAAAAGGTGGTACAAGGACAGGATCAAATGTACAGGTCATCTATACCAAGATCCAAGAGCCCTGTGAAAGCTATTGACAAAGTTTCTGCTAAAATGCAAAAAGATGACATTGTTTTTTTGACAATACAGTTTTGCATCCTATCTGTGGCTTTCTGCAAACTGGACAAATAGTATAACAAAGGAAAACTGGAATATTAGTAGGAAGCATGGAAAATAGCTGTGTTTAGCAACTAATTCCAGCAGATGGTGCAAAGAACAGCAGGTGTCTACATCCCAAAAGAGCAATGGCTACCAACTGCCTTATGTTATACCCATACAGGTAAATGAAGTGTGTCTAGGAGCATTGATTTCCTGGCATTGATACAAATGACTTACACTCACACTATAAAATAAATTATTATTCTCCAAAGTCGGGTGACTACATTCAAACCATCTATAAGAATGGTTACAGGCCCCTGTAATCTCCTGAATTCTGGGTATGCTTGAATAAGTACTAATTTTCCTGAGACAAAGCTATGTTTGAGTCTTTTCGTAGGCACTTTTAGTTTACTAGGATTGATTAAATCTTAGAGACTAACTTTCCGCCTACAGACAATTCGGACATTTCCTTGTTCAGTGCACTTTGGAAATCTTGTTCTTCCACAGTCAGTTCTTCTTGCCTTACTTCTTGTACCCAGAGCCTGGGTATTCAGATTGAAGATGTTATGTCACTAAACAAGTGGAGTAGCACCTGAAACCTTTTGTGAATGTGGTTTTTCATACCTTAGATACCTACAGGATTAAGTAACATCTGTGCATGTGTATGAGAAAGAGAGAGAAACAAATACGCAGCAGAGATTAAACTCATGTCTAAATGATAGGCTGAAGAACTTGTGCTGACTGCTAGATGCCCAAATCACTGTTTGGATTTATCCCAAAATTATTTAGGGTAAAAAGTTCCATTATCTTTTGATTAAGGGAATGCATTTACTTGTGCACTTACCTATTTATAGAAAATCCCATAAATTTCAGTGTTTCTTAAAATCTTCCCTCTGCCTGCCTCTGAGAATGTTTTTCTTCCAAATACATACAGCTCATTAATATAGAAAAGGTAGAAGAAATAATTTTCTTTTTTTTACTGTGTTAGATAAAGAACAAATGTGTTCAAACTTAGTACCACAACTTTGCAGTGATTTTCAGTAGCGGCTAGTAGTTTGGCAAGCCAAGCCTGTCATTTCAGATGCCTTAAAAGGAGAAAGTCCTGATTTTCAAAAAGAATTAAAAAGTCAACCCCTGAAGAGCAGGCCCTTTCATTCTTGACACCCAGTTATTGAGGACTCAATGTCAGATTTGGAACTGTGCCATAAGGCAATCCAAATAAGTTTAACCAACTATAGAGAGAGAACAGAAACTCTTATTTTTTAAAAAAAGGGTTTTGTGTACTACCGTGTTTAGCATGAATTAAAAGAAGTCTTCACATAATTACATAATTAATTTTGGTTTTAGTTGCAAAGCTCTAGAACAGTTCTTTTGAATTTTGTTCTGTGAACATTTAGGAATTGAGAAAAGTACATGTTGTTCCATTTGATCATATAAAGCTCCCACTAATTTCAAGAGTAGGCAATGTGAATGGGATCTCTTAATGATAAACTAGCAGCAATCCACAATAGAGTTAACACAAAGCATGAGCTATCTGGACTGTGATTTTTGAACTCACCTGTAGAGTGATATTATTCAGATGTTTTCCTTGTATAAAATGTGATGTAATCAACAGAATTCTGTATAATCTGGCTGATAATATCTGAGTTAAAGCAAAAGGTCTAAATCTTCTTTGTGACATTTTTGTCAAAAAGTAAACATTAGGTTGGGTGGAATTATTTTTAAAAATCTTATTGTCAGCCTGAGTACTTGACAGTTGTGAACAATCTATCAAGAAAGAAGTCAACACTTGGGGAAACCTGCATCTACATAATCTTGTGGGATGAAAGAGAGGTTCAAGATTAATCTCTGTAATAAAATTCAAGTGGAACTAGAAGAGAATTGAGCCTTGATTTTGACTTAGATAAGTTTTCTGATGTCAATCTGCTGTGCAAAATACTAAATTATATTAAAAAAAAAACAAGCCTCAGATTCATGGAACTTAACTGAGGCAACCAAAGGCTCTTTTAGAGTCACTGAAAAGAGACTGGGACCTTCAGAGAGTGACTCTATCCACATAAATTCCACAGCATGCTCTGAAGGGACCTGTCTCCAAAGATCAATTCAGCAGGGCCCTGCATATGACTACAGGCTCAGTTAAATAGTTGAAGTTCCCTAAGTGAATCTGAGCTTAGAAGGTCTAAGGAGGATTTGGTATTCCTTCTTCATGAAGTAGACCTAAAAAGTTCATTTAGATTCTGGATCCTACTGTAAGACCTGAAGTCTTTCCTGCTTGTAGTGTAAAACCATCTCCAAGGGGCAATTACTATTATCTTTCAGCACAGAAAACACATGGTTTTATAGTCAGAGAGTGTTAGTCTGCTGTTTAGTCAATGCTTTATGTCAGCTAACACCTCATATGAATGATTAAAAAAGAGCAAAGAAAAAAATGAGATATGAGAAATTAATTTTATGGTAACTTTTTCAAACTTCAGGCACAGAAGGTATCTTATTGTTGTTATTATAGCAGTGTGAGAAGATATTACCCTTAACACACATAGTTTTCATGAAGTACTTGAAAGAACGTGGCATGGCTTTCGCATTTACCTTCTGTCACTCTAGACCTCTGGCAGAAGGAAAAAACATCTTGATAATTGCAGAAATAAATTCCAAGGCATTTTGTTTAAAGCTTAAAAGTGGAGGTTTCCATCTTAGTCATAATTTTTGTCAGTATTTGTGAGCTTCTCTATTTCAAGCTTTACTTTGCTTCTATTTTTAGACATAATTGTTCTTTTCCTTGGGAGACTTAACAACCTTCTTTTCACTGAAAATAAGCCTTAAGAATTGGCTGACCTCACTACTAGGCATTAGGTAATGCTATTATAGATTCTGCCAGGCATTTACAGAAATTTATTTCCCATTGTGGATATTTTTTATAAAGGTTTGTATCTCATCTTTGTCACAAGCTAAAAGATTCTGTGGTTGAGAGCACTGTGGCAGAAGATATTTCAGCTTTCCTCTAGCACTTTGTTCTTCACAGTTTCATGTATTTCCCTCAATATTATTTCTATGTACAATATCCGTTGCTCTCCCCTCATCTACGCAAGCAGTGATTTCTTTGTAGAAGTTTATCCGGTTGGTGTCAGCTCTTCAGGCTCAGGAAAGCCTTGAGCCTTAATGTTGCTATTTTGTAGGTGAATATATTAAACACTCAGCTGTCATGCAGAAGACAGTCTCAGCACCTTCCTCTCAAGACATGTTTTAAAAACACACCTCTGAGACCATGATATGGTCCAATGCAATGCATTCCAGTAAGCAGAGTTTCCAGGGACTGCTGTAGCCCCAGAAAAGGTTGCAGGCCTGGTTTTATTTTTTCTTCCGTCAGCTTAAGTACAATAATTAAATATTGCCCTTCTTAGCCTGCCCCAGTTTTGATTCTGGAACTGCAGAGCATGAGCCTTCCTGTGCACCTGTCAGGGAGTCTGGGTGGCATAGATGACTAAGTCTATTTCAGGGCCAAAGCATCCTAAACATTAGGGATTCATGTATGTTGACCATAGTCACTAACATTGCACAGATGTAGAAATCTGCCACCTGAGTCTTTGTGACACTCATAAAATGTCAAGCATCATGATAATGACCATTAACGCGATAACATTCTTATTAGGCACTTCTCAAAATGTTTGATGAAGGTAAAGGGTTTTTTTCCTCCTTAGAGCAAGAGAACTGAAAGAAAAATATTTCCATTACCAGATTTTTCAGGGAGATACTGTGGGCCAAGCATCTCCCAAACAGAGGCAGACAACAAAGAAATAATTGCTTCCAGCTTACCATAGGGGATAGTACCAATAAACAGAAGTTAAGGCTAAAAAATTCAGACTTTACTCAGTTGTTTGCTATTAACAAACTGAGAATTTTCAGATGTTGAAGTGAGCATTAAACATTTGTACAAAAAATGAGAACATTCACTTACATTAGAAAGGATGTAAGATAAGTAAGGAATTTAAACTTTCATGCCTCGAGACATAACACTGACATTAACTGCCTGGGGTTGGAAAGTAATTTCCCTTATGGCTGGTTATTCCAAGCTCTTCATTATAGGAAGTATAACTTACTGACCTTTATCACGAACAGGTTACTGGACAAATGGATTACTCATCTGAACCCTTAAGATATTTCATGTCAGATTCAGAAACCATCCATTCATAATGAGGGAAGAATGCAGGAGAATAAAGAAAACGCATTTCTTTAATTACAGACTCATCAAAAGCAGGTTAAAATGTTAAGTACTATAGCCTGATCTGAGATCCTGAGGCATCACAATCCTACAGAAAACTCAAGACCATTTGTGTGATTAACCCCTGTAATGAAATAGATAAAACTATAGGGAGTGCTAAAAAATCCTGCTATATGTTTCATTTATTATTTGAAATGTGTATAAGAAAAAAATATGAGGGTGCTACATTTTATCTCCCAAAGGATGTAAAATTCAATTTTGACATTTAATAGAAGGATATGAGAAAAGGTTAGATGTTAAATAAAATGCTGAGACATTTGTGAGTGGGATGAGGAAGATAGTACATGATGTGGTGGGTTAATATAGTTCTAACAAGTTATCACAAACTAAACATTTTTCTAAATTAAAGTTTCTATCACTGTATGATCAGGATAACATGATATTCAGATACAGCTGCTGCATTTTTAGAATATTTTACACCTTCAGGTTTTTAGTTACTAAATCATCCACAGGTAAGACACTCATCTAATAACACTCATAATAAATTCCAATCAATAAGATATTTGGATGGTGACATAGTTTGAGTATTGGCAACATTTTCTGTGTAATGTTCTGCTTTAAAGTCTCTTGAGGTGCAGTTACATAAACCAGCTTCTGGTTTATCTTTTGTTTCACAAATCAAAAACAAACAAACACACGGCATTCAGGGGCATAACAGATAATGTTAGAACTTCCATAAATAGGCTACACAATATATTTTTTTAAAATTAAAACACACTGGAAAACACTAGATGAAATTCAGTTCATAATTGTGGCACCACATTTCCTTATCTGTGCATTTACTTCATGCAGAGAAATTACTGGAAAGGAGTACAGATGCGGAGATAGATGGGAACTTCAGTTCTGCTGTCTCTGAGGTTTCTGGTCTATCCTCTCAGCCACCACTATGTGATTTTCTTACAGCCTTTGTCCTCCAGTTTTCTTCGAGAACTTTAATGTATTTTTGCATGAAAGCACAGCTTCAACAGGATGGTTAGAAAGTGCTGCTACATGTTATTTACACAAATACAGTCTCTTTGGGTGAAATCGGATATTTATGCAAGAAGGACACTTTCTACACTATTTGCCATTAGTATGGCCTCATTACATTTCATACGAGCTAAGATTGCCATGGGAAACCTTAGGTCTAAGAAGACTCATCTTTTCCTCTCACCATATTATGGTGGAGGACTAAGCTGTCTACCTGGAATTTTAGTTTTCACGGATCTTTCTCTTTCATGTAGATTTGCATTTTATATCACAAATGGTACATTTGTGCATTAATTGTGCAAGACAATGAAGGACAGTGAATGACAGTTTTGTCACTAAGAAGGTAGACTGTGATCTAAAAAATCCTGTATTTTTCCCAAAACTATAATGATTATCTTATATGACTTTGGACAAGATGCAATTTTATGTCTTGGGCCATAGGAAGGGTATTTATGAGACTCCTCATACATAAAAATATCAATTTTTAAAACATCCGGTCATCCTTTCATTTCTTAATGTCCTACTTCTTTCTTGTGCTCATTCTTATTTAACTCTCATGAAACCAATACCTTACTGCACTGCAGATGTGAGCCAACACCAAAACCCCAGAAAGTCTGTGTTTGAAGAGGAAGATGCTGACTTAGAAAGCTAATCATGATCGCTTGAGTCCGTGAGAATTTTGTCACTGATTTCATTACTGCTAAACAAGTTTCTCATTATGTGTTTCACATCTGGAGGTTGAAAATCACATATATTATTATATCAATAAAATAATAACACCTTTAAACATGTGGTTGTGTGTTATTGCCGCTGCTTAGTCCTTTCTGCTTCAGCAATATGGGTCTGCTCTTCATGCTCTGGATATTGAATGATCTGTTATGTTATCTTACTCAAATGCTTATGATTTCATTATTTCCATTCACTTAGCTATGTAATGATGTAAAATGTCATGCACATGAATCTGATGCCCATATGCAGCAAAATGTCTTACAGGAATCAGGTTCCTTAGATGCTTACAAGAAAGTATATGAGGCTATTGTGATACTGCTAGGCTTGCATGTAATTAATCATGTAAGTCTAAAGGAAGTAAATATTGATGTAACTGCCTGCATGCCAGCATCAAAAGCGCCATCAACTTTACCTATCACAGAATACCTAATCAGAGAATGAATAAAATAGCTAATATGGATCTCAAGGTCTAGTTAATCCATCCTCCTGTCCCAAAGTATAAACAGTCCTGATAAAAAATTTTAAAACTTTGGAATGAAAAATAATCAATTGCAATGTTTTACTATTTTTAAAATTCAATTTTTCTTTCTCCATGTCTAACCTACAAGTCTGTTAGTTATTCTGTACATTATGGCCTTGGAGAACCAATGATTCTCTCCCACTTCACAGCAGCCTTTTGTGATATTTAAGACTGTGCCTCAGACTCTCCAGACTAATGATAAACCCAAGTTCTTCCAACATTTCTCATAGGTCATATTTTTCTGATTTCTCTTCATTTTTGTTGTTTCTGTCCAAAGACTCCAGTTGTCCCTCGTCTTTTTCTGAATCTACTGACTGAAATCATGCTGTCAATGAACAATACAGAAATATTGTCTCCTGTGTTTACAATATGTTCTGCTGTTCACAAAGTGTGGCGTTTTCCTTTTTCACAACAGCATATTTTTGATTCATGTGCAACTGCAATATACTGTAATCTCCAAATTTTCTTTTAACTTAATCCAGCATGTGTAGGGATAATTATTCCACCAGACTCTCTGTTCATTGTTATTGAATTCAGATTACTGCAGCCCAATACCATTCCCCAAAATGATGGCAGTCTCTCCAACCATTGTAACATCTTCAGATTTAATGTGCATATTCTCTATTCCATTATTCCATCACATATATCCCATATATATAAAAATTAATAAATATTTGTAAATATATATATGCAAATATAGATGAATAAATATTCCTTGAGGTGTGTCACAGTTGAATACCTGGGACATTTAAACTTTCATGGCTTGTGTAAGGTTATGTGACGAGGAGCTGGTCTCTACACAAAGGAGCCAAGAGGAGGAATGGTAGCTGGGGGAAGCCAAATAATATTGTGATTTAGATCATCTGTGGCTGTTGAAAGCAGCATGGGGTCCCAGCCAGCTGCTGAGACATGCGGTTCGATTGAAACACGCGTTTGTGTGTGTACATGTGTGCATGGGGAGACTGAGGATCCAGGTCCAGCTGTTGGAGGGACCTGGATGGACTGGGTGTCTAAGCCCAGTCACTGCAGGGATCCACCAGAAAGTGTCGGGGAGCTTGTTTGTCCAGGTGCCAGCAAATGGGGACACCAGGATTCCATATACTGGGAAAAATGGGTGTCTGATGCTGGAAGCATCCACGCTGTATATATTTGTATCTATTTCCCACTTACATATTTTCATCCAATCAGCCAGTGAGAAGAACAGGATGAGGTCACTGGTGCCATTAGTGTTTCCATGAGTACCCAGTGAGTTTGTCTATGCTGATACATATGGCCAGTCCCATGCATATGGGTACAACCTGTGTGTGTGTGTGTGTGTGTGTGTGTGTGCCCAGGGGAATTGCATGCTTGGCCTTTCTGCTGGATGGACCTGAGGACACAGACCTGCAGCAGCCTCACCTCTGTTGAGCTGCAAGGTCTGGCACACTCTAGGAGCTTGCATGCAGCCCTTGGTTCTACCTCATCTGTAATTTTATTCTCACATATCTCTGGATCCTTCTGCTCCATTGAAAAATAAAGTCTGCAATCCTAAGGAACGTTAAAGAATCTTTTTGGAAATGTAGCTGATGCAGACACATTTGGCTGTATCTTTAGACAAGATGAATAAAAAAATATAATTAAGATAATAAATGAGGAACAAATGCCTTTGTTTTTGTTGATAACTCTTTGGCACTGGTTTTGCAGAACATGTACCAGTGAATCCGAACAGCCAAACAAATTTTCCACCTTGTCAATACACATAAGATCTTCTGCCCATTTGACACTCAAGAGGAGGAGGAGGGAGAGACTGAACTAATGGAAAGGAGGAAAATGAAGACCTAAACAACTGAGAGAAATAAAGCTTATCTAATCTGGTTTTGTTCTACTTCTTTTTATGTTTGTTTCTTTCTTTCTCCTTTCATGCTTGAGTATTTGCATCTTTGTCACCAAAATTAATTATGACTACGGTAAATGTCTTGAATTCATTTCAGTTTTCTTAATTAATTTGAAAAAAAAAAAAAGGATCGCAAGCTCCCATTTTCAATTGCGTTATGCCAAACAAAAAAATTGTGAATTTGCTGCAATTAACACCAAAACAAACTGCATTAATTTTATCTATGATGAGTTCAGAGACCTATGGAACAGATTTTTGGAACAAAGAAAGATCATGGCACATGTAGACAGTAAAGTGTTCAGACAGTCTACAGAACTGGAGAGTTTAAGAAGAAAGACAGACAGTAACAGAGAGTTTTCACGGTGATTGAACCTTTCTAACTGATACGCAAATACATATCTTCAAAGAGCTATAGACTTTTCATCTTGTCTGAAGTTGTGATATTACATGATTTAAGCTGAAATGTTTAAAGATCTTTTGTGTCATTTGTTACGTTTTTAAAGTACTATACTATCTGAAGTAAAATTCAATAAATATGAAAATAAGCTGGCGCATATTAATCTGCAGTTGAAAATGTGTCATTTTTCAAGTTCTTTTCACTTATGTGCAGAAGCTTTGCTGCATATTCACAGAGTGCATTTATAATATTAATTATATATTTATAGTATTAATTGTATACCATTTATTATCTAATTACATAGTTTTGAAGAAACATGGCAATCAATACTAACAATGACTTACTATACTTGAGAAATGAAGGAAACATTGCCTTCAGATACTGCAATATAATTAGCATATTTTGACTGAATATCTACTTCAGCAAGATATACAAGGAATGTTTACAGAAAACACTCCTGAAAGAGAAATTAAAAATAATATGTACTCAGTTTAATAATAAACACAAGCTGCATCTAAAAAAAAAAAATCCCATTAGCTTTAAAAAAAAAAATCACTTATATGATCAACTTTTCAGGTACAGAAGTACCAAATCTTTGGTATTAGAAATTATAGGACAATCCAAAGCATATTACGTGTGTGTTTGGTTTTTTTTCATATGCAATGATAACAATAAAGGTTTCATTCAGTTACTAAAGAACAAGCCGACTATAAAACATTAAAATATTTTATTGAATGTTTTATTAAATTCTTATCCAGGGAAGCACAACTACAGACATAACAAGTTAAGCACTTTACTGCTCCCAAAAACCTGAACATTCAAACCTGCTACAACCAATTATTTAAAACCAAAATAACACACAATTCAGTATTTTTTGATATTAAAAACAAACAAACACCAAACAACAAAACAACCAAATCACCAAAAAAAACCTTTTACACTTAAAGTGGAATTTTACCATGAAGATGTTGCATGTATTTGCTGATATGGCACCTGATATTAAACCACAACTGGCAAAGCTCTTATGGATGATGATATAAACAGTGCAACTCTCCCCGTTTAAACTCCACTCCAGTGTTGTTCCATCTGAACATGTAGATCACTCTTCCTCTCTCTGGAGTGGTTTGCGCTCTGGAGGTAGCATTGGCTGTAATTTCTGCCAGCGTTGGGGAGGCCAGAGGATATGAGTAGCTCGAGCATGCAGAAGTCCAAGAGATACCTGTAACCACAATATAAACCAGGGATTTTAAATACTACAAATAAGATTAAATGTGGAAAACACAAATCACATAATGATTTGTTAGAGCAATACAAAGCAGAGAACTTTGCTTGCATGAGGAGTGTCTCATGCATCTAATACGAGCAAAAGAAAAACTTAAGTGACAATTTCTATTTTTTTGGGAAAACATTTTGTGAACTCATCACAGCTTGCTGAAATGCACTGACTGTAACAAGTATGAACTACGAATGTTTTTTCAGGTTCAAGAAAAACAGCTGGTCAAAACAGGTGGAGGCATTCTATAATCTACCTAAAGCTTTTGGTTATTAATTTTTCTGTGTAGGGTAGACCAAGGTTCATGTATCTATTGTGAATAACTTAAGCAGAACCTTTGTCTCAGATTTGAGCTATTTACACTAACCACAGCAGGAGAGTGGCTTTTATAAACATGCTGTGCTTTCTATTTGTCACTGTCCTTTGAAATTGCATTTTGTCTCCAACCAAAAATGGAAATTACTGTGAATCATAAATATTTCCCTGAGGATGAAAATGTATTTCTGAAAGAATTATTTGAAACATATTTACAATCAAGTATTTTTGAAGACTACTTACACTTCATTAATGTGCTTTATAAAGATGTTTTACCATCTCATTTTTTCTTATTGTTTTACTTCAGTGAATCAAAATAAAAGGCAGTACTGATATTGCTTATAGGTGGCATAGTTTAGAAAACTGAATTGCTTAGAAAACCTTAAGAAAATTACAAACAAGACTCTTTTCAAATATGGTATGAAATGGCTAGACTAAGAATAACTGAGAATAGAATAGTCACATTTTCAGACTTAGATAATAAGACAGGCCTCCAATGTCCATACTTAACATTGAAATTAAGTAATTCGGTGTGGAGTTAATCCCACTTAATTCGAAAAGCCTGCAGGATAGATTTCTGTATCTTAAATTATTTTTTTAGACTTCTTCATGAGACAATAGCGAGTAATAAGCTCCCCAGCAACTATAAAGTATCCATTGCCAATAGAAAAGTTACAAATAAGACAAAAGCATGGTTAGAAACACTGGCATGTCTTTGTATGTGAAAAGATGAAATAATTCAGACTCCTAAAAAGAAAACAGCATCAGAAGTCTATAAAATTATGAATAGCATGGATAAAGAATGCATAGGCTTTATTTGCCTATTATGTCATCATTTCTTATAAGAATGAGGAAACATCACATGACATTGTCTTAAAGAATTTTTAAAGCCAACAGAAAGAAAATGCTTCTTCAGAGTGTGCATAATGCCATCGTACTTGCATATGAAGACATCAGAAAAGAATAACAAACTGATTCAGAAAATCATCATAGAAACAAAGTCCATCACACATAATTGAATGTAAACAAAGGAACAGTGTAGTCTCTATACTCCACACTGAGGGAAAAATTATATACTTGTTTTCTTCTTATGCTCTAATGATCTGGTATTGGCTGTTGTCAGAGCCAGCAGTTAAATGGATTTATGGTTTGAACCCATACATTCCTGCTTAAATTTTTATGTAAACTCAGTTCTTCGGTTCCATTCCATTACTCATCACAAAAAAAAAAAAAAAAAAAAAAAAAAAAAAAAAAAAAAATATAAATAAAAAAAAAAATTTNAGCAGGTAATTCAGCATTTTATGCAAATAGACACCAAATAGGCCCCTAGGAATATCTTCAGCTAATTTTCTTGATTTAATTTCAAAGAATTAATGTATATTCACCAGTCTCTCTCTACTACATAATCAAATCAGTGAAGCTGAAGAGGTCTATATCTAATTCCATATTCTGTGGCTTGATGAAGCAGGTGCTGAATTACTTGAATATAATTTGGTTACTTAATAACTCACAATATCTGAAAGAATCCAAAGTAGATCGCCAAAATTGCAGTCTAGCATCACATTTAACTTACTTGATCCCTTGCAGGGATCACTTGTTTCCCTGATCCATTGCAGCTTTTTTCCTGCATTTAAGCAAAGGACTGACTGCTAAGTAACAACTCAATTTTGATAGGATTTAGCTACATTTTTTTAAGTCTTCACATACTTCTGTATAGTTTGTTGGATATTTATGGAATTCACAATATCCTTTATCTTAATTATCCCATAAAGTGGCCTGCAAATGTAATATTGCCATGGGGATTTGTTCCCTGAGTATACAGCATGATGGCACACACATTACAGGCTGGCGCCAAAACATAAAACCACAGCAAACCCCACCAGTGCATATAAAAAGTGACAGCATAAGTACAGATTAAAATGTTAAAATACTCTTCTCAAACACAAATAACATCCCATTTTCAAAACTCTGTGTTTTTCTTAGTGCATTACTTGTTATTGATGTCGGTAGGAGGTCTGCACACAGACTGAGAATATAATAAATGAATCGAAACTTGTTTGAAGCTGAGGCTGGGAATAATTTTGCCCTGAGGATTACTTCTGCTGACCATCCTCTGACTTGAAACTAATAAAGAAATATCCTTCCTATAAACTTGATTTATATGTCAGCATGGCTGGTGTTAAAAAGGAAAAGCAGGTATTGTTGGGTGATGGAAATCTTTACTAAATAACAAATGACACTGATGCTATAGGGCTTCTTTTATAATAACTTAAAGTCTCACTTTTAAAGCACCTTGATGTTTGACTTCCGCAAACAACCTCAATAACTTTCGTACATTGCCTATTATCATTCTGTAGTTACCACAGCAGCCATGAATTTCACTGAGGAAGAACAGAATTAAACTGCCCTTGTTAATGGGTTTACCCTCACCAAGGTTAGATATGGACAAGAGGTGAACTGAGAGGCTAAACTTTCTGTTGCAACAGTCAAATACTGAAATAATCTACAAAAAAAGAGATTAAGCAGTTCCCTTACAGGCATTATTTGCTCTCTTTACTTCGGAAAATGTTTAGCCCCTTGAAACACTGTCTTAACTATAAGAAAAATCAGGACTTTACAAGCACAAATTCTTTGAGGAACATATTTCTTTTACAGACATGAGGAAGAGATGCCAACAAGAAAAATAGTTGATTTTTATTTCTACATCATGATATATTTATTATTCTTGCTGTGGCAACAACAGATGCTATGTTGAATTTAGTCCACATTATTCTCCCTAACCTGAGATGTTTAGGCATTAATTCTATTTTTTTTTTAATCTTTGAATATGTAATTGAACAACTGAGAAAGCATTCTGTTAACACAGCAATTTTATCTGCAAAATGCATTTTCAATGAATAATACTCTTTTGACACTGCTACTGTGATAAAAGCATATTTGCTCAGAGTCTGCACATTGTTAGTACGTTAGTTGTACGGAGACTGATTAGTTTTGGCACTACATTAAAGACAGATAAGCCTAAGCTTGATAGTGCTATCTCCAATAGTACTTACAACTATCTTGCTCATTCTGTCCTAACAGGTTGGGATAAATGTAACTTTATTAGTATAGAGACACATTACTGTGACTTCCTCCAGTTCCAAAATATGTAATTTTAAAATACTCACTGATTTACAGACTGTACTCTCCACCTCTTCTTGTCTTTGCCATTTGACACCTTCACTCTTTCTTAGCATGGTGCCTTTTCTAGTCCCAAATCTCAATGGGAAAAGTAGCATTCAGACTGCACAAGAATCATATATAGATGTAGTGTACGAAAATTTCTGAGGAAATCCTGGTCTTCAGTTTGGATTTCAAGAAAAGGAAAAGTCCAGATAAGGATGAAACCCTAACAAGGCTATTATCAACTTTCTCAGGATTTGTAAGGTCTACCTAACCTGCTAAATTCGGGTATTGCTGCTCCTAGTTGTGAGTTCGCTTTACATTAGAAGCATTCCCCACAAATTTCTCTTTGCATCTTTTTTCCCTTGAACCTTTGGTGATTTTGCTCTAGCTTAAACAGTCAAGATTTCAAATTCTGTAACAACATTAAAACAAGAAAGAACAGCATCACTGAGTATAAACTGAAAAACAGCAATGCAGAACCAAAAAACCCAGGCCTTTACAATCTTTTCTGAAGTTGAACTTCTTAACAAGTCAGTTTGCTAATTAGAAGTAATAATATGACAAAGAAACAAAAAAAAAAAAAAAATACAAGAATGTTTGTTCAGCTGTTATTGTAGCCCTGTAAGCCAGTATCGCCATTGATATTAACAAGCTGTAAACTTTGTAGCAGCTCTGCAAGGCCTCAGGACTCATTTCTAGGGCTTTGTCTGAACTTGCCTTGCCTGCCTGCAGTTTTGATCTAGCTTGCTTAGCTGTAACTATTTTTCTAATTATGAGTTGACTATTGCCTAATTTGTTAATTTTGCTTATATTGCTTATATTTGTTTATATTTGCGTAATCTTGTGGTATAATCAAAGTTTTTACATACAGTAAAATGCAATTATTCTGTGTAGAATGAAATATTTATGATTTTAACATAATAATGTGGTTTACAGGACTAATGGCATGGGATAATAAAGTCAGGCTTATAAACAAATTAGCAATGGTCATTAAAAAACAGTTGACTGGGGAGCTGGACAAAAAGGTTTTGAGGCTAGCAAAGAGAAAAAAAGTGCAAGAGAACAAGGAATGCACTAACATGTAAAACAAAATATATAAGAAAGGAAGACAGAAAGTGATGTTGACAATCCATAAAGAAAGATCAAAAAAAAAAAAAAAAGTTCGAAAATACGCTAAGTTAGTTCTAAGTGGAACTGAGAGCAGGACGGGTGCTGCCCACCTTAGGACCTAAAGGGACAGTATAAACACTGAAAAAAAGGGTGGATACATGAGAGTGTTTGCATGACATTTTAAAACTGTGTTTTAAAAGACTTATTGTGCGTTGATTTGATAATTTGGACCTTGAATGATAATACCACTGTAACTAGACTAACCATATTAACAGTCTAAGTAAAGTACTGTAAAGAGTTACGATTTTAATGCAACTGTGAACTGGTCACTTCTCATACCAGGTAAGTTCGCCTTTTTGCTCACAACAAAGTTTTGACTATAACATATATTACTGCTGATTTTCTAATTGAGACTACATAAACTCTTATTAAGCAGTGCAAAATAGAGAAATATTATCTTTCTTTTCCTCTTTTGATATTTCTTCTCCTGTTTTTCCTAAACAAAAATGGTGATTTTGATGAAATCTTAACGCATTTTGGTTGCACTGTTTCTTCTGCTTCCAAAACACATTCAAAATCAGAAAAAAAAATAAGATTAAATACAGTATTTTATTATCTTCTTACAACGTATTTTGATATGGGGGGATTGTGACTGCCATTTAATTTAGTTATTTCAATAAAAACATGAAATACACATGAAATATTTACATCTTTGTGACAGAAGGTCCTGTAATAGTCATATTACAAAGTACAAAATAACAAGAAACCTGGGGATATCTAGATGTGTCACAGAAGATAATAATAAGTAAAGGTAGTAAGAAGATAATAATAAAGCACAGCAATAATCCTTAACATTGGATCAACATAGCTATCCTCTCTGAAGGTGTACATGAATAAGTGCTTGAATATAAATTATACATCTTCCGAAGAAGAAATACCAAAAAAACCTATCTGAAAAGTTATCTTGTTTTATCAGGTTTAAGCCTAGAAATATATTGATATTAATTTGTATTTTGTCTCCTGACCTAATTAATAAATGTTTAAATTGTGTAAATCCTCTAAAATATGACTGGAAGAGAACAATAATAGCTACCTAACAGACTAGAAACAGAACTATATTTCAAGCGCTACAGATTATAACCTGTGTAGTTAAGAACCTTTGTCAACAGCCAGAAAATCATGTTTTAAAGGCATATATCAGCCTCTGATTTTGAAGAGTCACTTTTGCTTTAGTCTCTTAAGCTGAGCTATATTCCAGCAATATTGCACAGGTGTTGAAATATCATGGCAAAAGATAAACATGCAAACACAAAAAATCATAATTTTCTCAAACCAAAAAGGGAAAAAACAGTACAAACAATCACAATGTTTCAAATTATGCTTTCTGTTTTCTGAATATACTCTCAATACATTTTTTTGTTCATGTGCAGGTTAGTAAACAAGCTATATAGTCAATCCTTTCACATGCTCAACAGTATAAAAATCAGCTTTATTCAAAATTTGCTTCTCAGATTTTCTGTTTCATAACACGAAGTCATTGGGGATGGGGAGTAAAATTTTCTGTGTCATACCACAGAGTCATTTGTGATGGGGGGAAGTAATTCTGTAGAGGTCTATCCAGACTATATTTTGCTGTCTGGATACCTGCTACTCCCCACAGAGGTTCTGAAAGGTGCCAATACACATTAGGTGAAAAATCCTCTGATTTGGAGAAATCCTGGGTGGTTTATAGATGGTAATATTTGAGCAGATATATAGATTTAATGATTTTTTCCAGATCTAGTAGTTCATAGCCCTGCTACCTATATCCTATTGGCCTATTAGCTGTAGTTTGATGTACTGGTTTAACTGAAACTGAGACAATTTTCCATGTAGTTGGAATATTTTCTTCTTAGTAGCTAGCACAGTCTTTTGGTTTAGATTTAGTTTGAGTATAATAAGATAGCACCGTGAAACAGAAATAATGTTTTCTTCCAGTAGCTTTTCAGTGTTTGGGATTTCATATGAAAAGAATGTAAGATATCTTGGGTGTTGTCAGGGAAACCAAGGACTTTTTAACCATCCAGCTGCAGGTGCAAATTGGTAGAAGAGGGGCAGATGAGACAGTGCTTAGATTGACACCTAGGTTGATCAATGAATTATTCCATTCCATGAATGTCCTGCTCCATGTGTGAGAGGGAAGTTGCTGGGGACGGTGCTTCTTCTTTGATGGCCACCACCCATGAGTGGTCCTGTTCTTGGTCCTAACCCTGCTCCTGTGATCTCCACGTTTAACTGGACTTGCTGTGCTCACAGTATCCACCCTCTGATCTTCATTGCTGGAAACGTGTTCCAGCAGCTAAGTATTAGAATCATAGAATTGTTTTGGCTGGAAAAGACCTTAAGATCATTGAGTCCAACCATTAACCTAACACTGCCAAGTCAACCTCTAAACCAAGTTCCTGTGAACCTCATCTACACATCTTTTAAAGACCTTCAGGGATGGTGATTCAGTCTCTTCCCTGGGCATCCTGTTCTAGTTCTGTATCACTCTTCTATATTGCTCTACTAATTCCGTTTCTATTTCAACCCACAAGTCTTCCCTCCTTTTCCCTTCCTTCTCCCAGGGCAAGAGAGCGTGTCTGCTTACTGCTTTAGCCACCACCTAGGATTAAATGGTAGAATTTGATTATACTGAAATTCTGGAATATTGGCAGTGCCAGACTTGTGTGGAGGTCGAAAACCGTGTGCAAAGGGACCAGGCTAATTAGAGAGGAGAGAAAAAAGTTCTAGAATATTTCAGCCCCCAAAATCTCAATGAACACCTCAGGATAGAAAGACTTATGCAGCTATGTAGTGTTTCAGCTATAATACTAAGAGAAATATATAGCATGGAATAGCTATCTGTGTCAAATTAGATTGCTTGTCTATAAGAAAGGTTGTTGCACTGGGTTTTTGTATTAGATTGTAGGTGTAAAATGATCTCACAGAGAATTCTTCCAGTAAATTAGTGTCTTCAAAAAATCCATACTTTAATAGAAAGTAAACATGATTGCTATTACATTTCATTTTCTGTACATGGTTGAACTTTGAAACAACTACTATCAAGTGCAGTAGAAGGAAAAAGGCTCAATAAAAATAAAATCCTGTGTATTACAGTAAAATCCCAGAGAAACCACTTCCTTTAGTAGAAGTATGTGTGATAATGAACAAAGGCAGAAGAAACAAATATCCTTGACCTCCTTCTTTTATGAATGTAAGGATAACACAAAGATGAGAATCAATAATTTATTTTGTAAATAAAACCATACCACAACAGATGTTGGAATAACAGGATGCTAAGTAGTTCATGAATACAGAAGAGTGATAGATTCCTTTCAACTACATAGCAAAATACTAGCATCTTCATCATTCTTTCCTCTTGTCATCCCTGAACAAATCAGACCTAATGGAGCCATACAGATCTAGTGACAAAAGAACGCAGCCCATTAATTCTGTTAGTAAGTTTTCCATTATGGTTCCATTAGTCTGATGGCTGAAGGAGCACCTCCAGCTCCAGATAAAACATCCCATATGTGTTTTCTTTCACAGAGCTACTCTGTAATTAGTAAAGGTCCTTCTTAAAGTTATCAAATTCGGAAGTGTTTATTTAGATAGAAAATATATTATAAAAATCTAAAAATATATACATGACTAGTATTTTATTTTAAGAAAGCTTTAAACAGTGAAAATAGACACTCAAAAGAGATGCACATATACTACACGTACATGCACAGACATAATCACAAAATAAGATGTAAAAGAGAGAAATATATTCCAAATGCAATGGATGATTCCCAGAATGGATAAAATTTGCATGTTAGCACAGAGTAGCTGTCTGAAATTAGTATAACAATTGTGACTGCTCCAATCCGACATAGGTTTGCAATTTTACCTATTCATTCAAGATGAGGTGAGCACAGTCACTGCATTGTAATAAAAGTTCAGGTTATTGATTGAATTGAAAAAATATAATGAATGAAAATATGAATAATAATACAAAAATAATTCGCTTGTATTCTCTTTTTTTCTGTCATATCTATGTGCCTATGTTAAGCCTAAAGCTACAAAAGAGGTAAAGGAAGGAAATGGTCACTGAAAACAGAGTATATTTCACATATGAGATTTTTCTACAGTTACATGTGTAGACAGAGATTAGTTAACATTGAACTCTACATTCGTAAAAGTAGTGCAGATTTAAAGGAATTCAGCATTAAGGCAGAGTATTTTTTATTCAAGTCATGAAGAAATCGCTGTCAATGACATTGATTAAATCAAACACAGCAACAAGTTTGCTACAAGAATTGTATGAGCTGAGTTCTACCTCAATGCATTTTCTTAGAATTGTCAAGGATAAATTAGTGAAATGGACACTATAACTAATTCTTAACTCCTTCCCAGTTTCTTCTGTGTTTTCTAAAGACAGCTTTTTAAAATAGAAGCTAGCATGTAACACAGCACTACCAGTCTTTTATCTTCAGTAAGTATAGTATTCTTCAAAATTATTCTTCCTTGCTTATGATTAACAGAACTGTTATGCTAAATAGGTCTACAAAAAGATTTACAAAACAATCTAATATTTTAGATTTCTAGTAATAAAAATGGCGAAAAAAATTGCTTAGTGCACAGTATGATGTGCTTTGCATGCTGCATATACATAAATATCATTTAATAGCTAAAAGCTTTTTCATATTTTGCTGGGTGATGCACAAAATTCCTAGACTAAATAGGATTGTCACTAAGTCATGTAACTCAACAGAAGAACAAAATGTACTAACATATTTCATGAAAGTGACCTACATTAAAAAGCAGTAATATATGTGCAATTCAATATTTTAATAATTGATAAATCAAGTAGCAGGAAACAATTATTAAAACACATTTATCTTCACCTAGAAATCATTAGCTATATCCCAAATCTATGCATATTAATTATTCAGGAATACATAAAAGCCTTCAATGTTAATTCCTGTTCAGAAACATATTGTTCCAGAGCCAACAGTCAGAATGTCAGGCTTAATGAGGTTTTTCAGCTTACTACACTGATATCGATTATGTGCATTGTCTTTCTTGATTGAATATTTAGGACAGTATGCAGAAATGCTGTACATCACAAATTAAGCTGGTTTCCCATTTTGTTCGATTGCATGTCATTAATTCTGAGTTTCATGCTAAAGCTTTGGCAAACACACCACCAGTTCAGTGCACTCAGTACAAGGGAAAGAGTCATGGAGCAGCTCTGAGAGCTCACACGCTAGCCAGGGACCGCACTCATCCCCTTACCACACCGCTCCTCGTGACCCAATTCTTCCCTTCAGCCTGGTGCTCCAGCAGACAGAACAAGGCCCTTTGCTCCATCACCCCTTCTCTGAGGTGCCCTGTGTTTCCAGAGAGTGGGACAGAGGCATCCCTGCACTGCTCTGGCCACGGAGATTTACTGTCACACTGTGCAATACAGCGGAGAACTGTGGTATATTCCCATTCCACTTCCACTGCACAATCACAGATAAAGCAGCCCCTAAGGATGAGTAGCTAGTATTGCAAAGCTGAGCAAAAAAGCTAAGATGACAGATCAAATTCCACCAAATTTCTGGAAGTATGACTGTGCCGGGGATCATATGCAAGCAAGCTGGCAGAGATGACATTTCAGACTCATTCAGGATAAACAGAAGGAAAGGAAGGAGTTTTACTGTCAGAAGGAAACAGTAGGCTTCAATTTCTAGATACACTCAAATTCTTCTTCAAGATAAGTGATGTGAAAAGCCCACATATTAGTTACCTCTTGCATCTAATTTATAGTCTTCATACTCTTTGCAAAAGCTCAGAAAAGTACCTGATCTCATAGGTCAATAATCAGGGCTATTCATGAACTTAGAGAAGTATCAACACTAAGGGGTGTCATGGAAAACATCCCATCCTGCTGCTGCTTCATCTGTTCTGTTAGGAGCAGCTCCAGCCTGAGTGGCTCCATCAGTGAGCACTGTGATGGGACAGCACTGGGAGCAGCAGATGCCAGGAAAGTTAATTACCTTAAATTTTACTTGGCAGATACCTGACAGACAGTGAAGATCTGTAATTAGCAAATGCTGAGGTAAGAAAAAAAAAAGAGAGACAAAGTAAAGAAAGCCAGCAGTAGCCAGAGAAGTTAATTCAAGGGAATAGATCAGACAATAACTAATTTAAAAAAAAAAAAAAANAAAAAAAAAAAAAGCACAACTCTGATCTTACAACTGTTCCTGAGCAAAGCAAGCCTTTTCTAAAGATAGGAGAACTGTTAAGAAATTTTCAGTAACAATAGCTAGCATGTTCAGCAAATAGGTGTCAGCCTACTCACAGCTTTTCAGTTTTTTATCACGTTTCAACTGTTTTAGTCTGATACAAATGAGGCTGTTGCAGTACTGTTAATAAAATAATTTTGAATTTATCTTACCTTAAAAAGATGACTGTTCAATAGACTATTGCAGTTAACTAAATATTTCAAAAAAACCTACTGCGAGGCTTGCTTATATTTTCTTCTAGAATGGCATACAGAAACAGTTTGACTTACAGAAAACATGCCGTTGGCAATATGAGCTATGAAAAGCAGTGGGGAGTAAATATTCAATGAGCAGCTAGGATAACAAAATGTCATTAAATAGCTGCATGATATGTTATTAAAATTATAAAAGACTTTTTAATAGAGGTCTTTCTGTGAGGATGGCTAAAGCTCATCTAAAATGGTAAATTTCATCAAGATAATTGTGTATACATAATCTCCCCAAGCTGATTTACCAGAATAAAAAACACATAAATACTTTAAATATAGACAAAGATTTGTCTCCCCCTTATAGCTATAATAATAGCTATGACTTTAAGAATGCTTAAGTACTTCCCCTCTTGTTTTTATCTGATTTATTCTGTATTTTTGTTGAAACTATGGAGAAGAGATTAAATGTACTAAACCCAACTTCTACTTTGCTTGGGGAAAACTATCTCCAAAACATTCTTTTTTTCTCTAGTCAATCTTATGATTATTTAGCATTCTGTGTTTTTATGATACTGTGACATCTGTCAAAATACAAGGCTTCTTGGTATAATTCAAATCATTTAGCTATCTTTTCACTTTTTAGCAGAAATTACGATTAAATAATTTACACTATATACTTATTAATATAATTTCCACATCCTAAATAACTAATCTTCTTCATATTCACTTTTTTTTTTTTTTTTTTTTTTTTTTCTTTTTAGTTCACTCCTGATCAGCTTAAGATAACGGCATAACAGGTTCTGGTAAGGAAAGAAGCCTCACAAAAATAAATCAGAAGTATAATAAGATTCATGTCCTTAACCAAATGCTATTGCAGTTCTACACAATCCTGTATCTACAAAGCCAGATCTCACATCTGACATGATTGTTTAGTTCTCCACAGGGAACTTCCTCAGTGAGGAAGCATGTGTGTTTATGGAGAAGGCAATTTTACAAAGAAGTGACATGGCGGATCAAGTCACCAGGCCTGGCCTGTCTACCCAGCAGCCCAGGCAGAGCTGACCGATCCAGGGAGGAGCAGGGGACCACCAGTCATGAGGATGTAGCTCCTCAGTGTTAGGGGGACATTAGAAACAAACACGAAGGACAGGATCAGCCCACATATGAGCTTCCCGATCATTACATTAGAAGTCCAGTTAATTGGCCTAAACAAAGGTACCTTCTGCCATTTGAGATGTCCCAGGAAACCTCTACTGGCCACTGTGCCTTCTCATTCAAAAGGCACAGGCTTCTTCAAAGTCCTGTGCTATATCTTCCAAAGGCACATAAATGTCTCAGATTCACTAGGACACAGGGAAAACAGTTTCTAGATAGCCAAGTTCTCACATTGCTCTCTTCAAGAACTTTATTATTCTTCTTGGCATATACTCACAATTTTTTTTCTGTTTTCTCCCTGCTCTCTAGCCTTCTTTAATGTATCCTTGCATAATGAAGGGGGATACTATGAATCAAATAACCAAGTTGCAGACTGTATCCTTTCAAAATAAGAAGTTACCTTCCTCATTAGCCAAATACATTAACCAGGTTTAATGCACTACTTTGCCATCAAGAGTTATATTTATATAAAGGAAATATTAGGATTTGGTCTTAAGCTATACTGAATGAGCAAGAAAGTAGTGGAAGACTAATGAATTCAGTTGCCTGCATATTTAATAAAATATTATCTCATAGTCGTAATCAAGCCATAGTTCAGCAAAGCATGTGCTGCACTTTAAATATTCAATTAAAACACTTGAGCACATTATTAAAATTAAGTAAAAGAAAATAAAAAGAATACAATTTCCAGTGATCTGATGATCCAGATTTATTAACTATTTAAATTACTTACTTTTTCAGACTATATGTATCTATTAGATTATTTTAGCAAAATTTAACCACACAGGGCTGTCAGATTATCAGTGCAAGAAAAACATCAGCATATTTAGGATCTGAAAGATCTAAATGTAACAACACCACAAAACCTAATTCAGTACATGGAGCTCTCTCACTTCCAGTAAGAAAAGCAATTAAATTAAAATTCCTTTTAAGTGCTTACCTTTATAACACAATCTCACTCAAAATATGCTGTAAATCCACTGTTTATTTGTATCTCAGTGTTTTGGGGAACAGAAATCATATTTTTGGTCAGCAACAGACTGCATATCCATCACCATTGCCAGAATGCCTGGAGATCTAAGTACTGTCTCTGAAATTAGCTGAGGAGACAGCAGCAGTGACATGTGCAGACAGCACAGTCTGATACATTTTCATCAGTCTGCTCTGGAGAAAATACAGTTCTGTATGTTTACTGAGTCGTTTTTTTCTGCCTCAGGATATTAGCACTCAAAGCAGATGAAAAAAGGTGATCCATATTTTAATGAGAACATTATGAATAGTTAATCTTCTAGCTTGCTTTAGAGTACTAAATTTCTGTCAGCTATAGGTAAAGGTTATGGAAAGATGGCCATTGCAATTGCTTTGCAATTGAGGTCTGGCAACCTCCCTCCAGCATCTTTGCTCTCCCACTGCTGCACAGTTTAAGCAACCCAGCCTGAGCTTGGTAAGGACCATATATTCTTGTTTACAGAATGATATTTTGTGTACTTTCTTGTTCAATGAGTTGAATGCTTGTTATTCTTGAATAGACAAAAGCCAACCTCAAACCTGGAAAGAAAGGCTTCAATGCTTTGTTCCGAATTTCCTGCAGTAACTCAAGTCCCCATGCTGTCTGGAGCCACATACAGCCAGAGGTGAATCTGAAGCTGCCTTGTCCTCAGAAGTCTCACCATCTGGTGTTATGCACAATTTACCCATTTGAAGAGTGAATTAATCTCAAATGGGAGGCTGCCACACAGTATCACACAGAATGGTTGGAGTTGAAAGGGACCTCTAGAGGTCATCTAGTCCAAACCACCTGCTAAAGCAGGTTCACCTGGAGCAGACCACACAGGAATGTGTCCAGGTGTCTGGTACCATCCCCTTGACACCCACCCTTGAGATATTTATAAGCATTTTTAAGATCCTCTCTCAGCCTTCTCTTCTCCAGGCTGAACAGACCCAGCTCTCTCTGTCTTTCCTCATAAGAAAGATGTTCCAGACCCCTAATCATATTTGTAGCTTTCTGCTGGACTCCCTCCGGTAATATCTTGTCCTATGTTTGTAGCATGAGGATGTGATTTTAACCATGAGTCAAATACACATCATGAGTCTAAATACTCCAAATGCAGCAAGTAAGAAGATGGAACTTAGTATCTAATGATAAGGGAATAAATTCAGTAAGCATTAGCTGTAACTGGAAAACATTTCCAATTAGTACTAATAAATTAAATAAGAGGTTAAGAGCTCCAAACTTCTACTGAGAATAACCTTTAGCCTCTATTGCAACAGGAGAATCCAATGCAGCATCTGCTATGTTCTACAGCAAGGCAGCTCTTTTTGAAATCTCAGAAAACTTTCACATCATCTTTCTTCATAGTCTCTCCTAGATCTCTGCAGAAATTAATTCACAGGTATTGCATAGCTCTCTGGTACACATTTGTGTAAGGAGCTTTTTATACACAGATCATGTCTGGATAGGATCCTGACACTTTCCTCCCTGGTAAGTCTGGCTGCAACTCCTGAGTGACTTCTCTGATGCCATTCTGGCAGTCCTGTTTCCCTTCCTATGTGTGTGCCAAGAAAGAGGCGAACCTCAAGCTCTCCTCAGTTGTTCACCTTCAGGGATTCCTAGCTGCTGGCTAGTAGCATTCCCCAGACAAAAGGTCCTACCAGCCTTCTTCCACTGCTGGGCAGAGCAGCACACAGCTCTGGTTCCCAGATGCTCTGCTGCCCATCTTGACTATACAATGGGAGAGGGATTCACTATAAATCCCCAAACACTCTTTTATAAGGAAAACTAGAAAGCAAGGCATAATCACAAACAGAATCTGGATGGCAAAGGAGACAAGGGATACAGAAATAATTCCCAAGACAGATTAATTTCCAAATTCAGCCAAAAGGTGAATTCTAAAAAAAAAAAAAAAAAAGCTAAATTCTGGCATCTGAACAAATATTTAATTCTCTGGCCACAGACCACCACCCTACCTCCCTTGTTACTTTTTTAAACCTCATCTAGATTCAGGAAAGCCATCTCACCTGCCTGATTACAATGAAAGCAAATTATTATGGTCATCTTTCAGTCATAAAGAATAAGGCTATTTAAAGAGAACTTGAGATTCTCCTCAAAACATGAAAGAAATAAATATTTATTTTGTAGAATATATATTGTATATGCTATAGCAACTACCCAGAAAATATATCAGAAAAAAAAAGAAAATAATACAAGTGGTTTATTCTTAGGGATAATATTTCAGCTGGTCTCAGTTATTAGCTTTTGTGCTTAAAGAAGCTTTAATGCTTCTTTGATTTGCAAACATTGAGGTAATAATACATTCAATTTCTGTTAAGTAAAATTTACTGTTGCCCAGCCCCTATGATTCTATGTTTATTTAAAGTTCTTGCTACCCTTCACTATGGCATTACTATCAACACTTCTTAATCACTAATACTCATTTCTAAAAATGCTAAACCCAGCCCTTGAGCTGATAAAAATGCTAGACAGGGCACAGATCGAAATATGCATACACTGAAATTGAGACATCCTTTTAAAAGTCAACATCTTCTCAAACCTATGACAATAAAAGTTCAGTCTCCACTTACCATTCTTTAGTACATTATACATACTCATTTACACAAATACAAAACAGATGTAAAATGTTCCTTTTCTTGATTGTCATAGACATGAAGCTACTAAGAAAGAGATATCAGAATCTCTATTATGTCAAATTGCATCTTATTTAAACTAAATTTATTGTTGCTACACAAAAAAGGTTGAGCCTATTTGATGATTATCATTTGAGATTTCTTACTTAGAACCATGTCAGAATTAATCCCTATTTAATGAGTTTTTTGAAAGGGTTTAAAATATCAAAATTCTGAAACATGCTTATTAGAACTATTTGTAAGTAATTAAAAATGATAGTTTATAAATAAGTTGTGATTGGATCCTAAAGCCATGTCAGAAATAGTGCTCAGATGACAGCCTGTCAGATAATTTTATGCTCGATACATGGGTCCTGTTAATCACTGAACAGTAACTTTTTTATTATTCTCTTGAAAAAGGGAAGTTAAAATTTTTGCCATCACAAGTTCTTTTGTCTTCCTTTTCCCTGGTAGTTCACAATGCATTAACATCATCCACCTGAACACTAGAAAATCCTTAATTACTCAGTTTGTGTCCCCCAACTTTTCCGTTATCAAATGCCACTATTACAATGTAAGAAACCATGAATAGAACAAAAAGGGTAACCAACATGCTCATGAGCCCTTAATTTTTCTCTGGTGAAACACTTATCGTGGCATTTCTGTGTAAAATCCTTTTTGGATTTTGGTGTGTCACATTGTATCAGTCAGGAGTCAACAAGTTTCTCATGACATCTCACCCACAGGGAAAGCTTGTGTGTGAGTTTCTGTTTTGATTTGTTATTTTAAAAGTGTGATGAAGATTACAGTAAAGGTTCTGAAAACTCCTAAGCCTTTAAAGCACAGTATAAAAACTGTCTTGAAAGCAGTTATTAGAAATACGAAGTGTCCCTTGTTTTTAATAAATAAGCCACTTGAAGCATGGAGTGTTTAAAAATGTACTTGTTAACAAAACTATCAAAATTATTTTTGTTAGTAATATTTATTTGTTATTCTACAGAAAGTCAATTTGATGAAAATAAAGTGAATATTAAATGTAAAAATAAAAATAATAGTATCTTTGTTAAACAAACCTGGGACAGTGATAGAAAAATAAAAATTAAAACCTGGTAAGTTTTTCCTAATTTCTTCATTGTGATTATAATGTTTAAGGCTTTTTAAAAGAGTAATTCTTGCCATTCGTATTTCCTAGAGAAAAGAAAGCTACACAGAGCCAATAATATATATCTCTGCTCTTTTTAAATAATGATGCGTGTTGCATATAAACAGCTACCCTGAGCTGTGAATTTCTCGGTGTCTTAGTTTCAGAGGTAATTTGAATACTGACTGGAGTCTGGAACCTTTCCTCAAACTGATTAGTAACTTATTTGAAAGCTAGTTGCAATAAATTTGAGAGGACTGTTCCTGTAAACCAGTGCTATTTCTCATGTATAAGGACAACTGAGTCTGACCCTAAGATTTAATTTCCTCTGTAAAATGAGAGATTAAAAAAACCTCCACAGATTTATGGAAGACTGTAAAATATGTATATGTCAAACTTCAACTCTCGAATCTTACTAGTTTCAACTACTAATTTATAGAGGAGTGTGAGAAGGAAGGCTTAACAATACTATTACTCTGACATAAGCAGGTGACAGTCTAGTATTGCTCTGCATTTTGCTTTTGAGGAGGACTGTTATTTCCAATAGGGATAATATGTAACAATATCACAGCTTGTCATGATTTAGATCTGAGAAACACAAGATCTTGCAGCAAACACGAGATTTAAGAATGTCACTGGTACACAGGCACTGTTGGTCATGGTACTCACTGGGGTGCCCGGTAAACACACTCCTAATCAAAGAGGAAGGGAGGGAGGGAGGGAGGGAGGGAGGAAGGAAGGAAGGAAGGGAGGAAGGAAGGAAGGGAGGAAGGGAGGAAGGGAGGAAGGAAGGGAGGAAGGGAGGGAGG
>VWYH01005174.1:467679-530711 GCA_013399365.1 Pampusana beccarii
CAGGGGAAAAAATTTAGAGAAAATGTAAATTATCCAGGGAAAAAAAAAAAAAAAAAAAAAAGCAGCCACCTTAAATATTTTTATTTCTATTACAGAAATGTGAATTCTACTAAAAATTATTTTCAGTATTAAAAAGTCTTGATGACTTGAGGGACTTGTTTAGGGACCTTGTTTATGTACCAGAACAAAGCCTTATGCAAACAAGGAGAAGTAGTAACTGAGATAAGAGAACTGTTCAGTCTGAAATCTCTGAATCTCCTGTCCATTTACATAAGACAAGATATGAACAGTGAACAGCCAATTGCCTCACAGGCATTAGACTCAGACAGCTATCAGAATATAGTGCAGACTACTGTAAAATTTACAATCTGACACAGAGCTTATTAGATTTAAGGGAAATAATTGCACTGTTTCAATGGATACTGGATTTAACCCTATTGGCATGATCCAGTGTCTATTGAAGCACGTAGAAAAATACACACAAAAAAAAATCGTATGTAGGCCCTATTCAGAGCTCTTTGGGTGGATAAAGGCAGAAGTTCAAAGATTTGATTACTGTTATCCATGGCTTATGCTGTTATATTTTTTCCTAATTCAAGGATACTTGGTTTTACATAAGAAAAGTTCCCTGGCAATCATCGCAGAATAATTTCAAGTAATTTCTCTGTATTTAGAATACATGCTGTAATCTCTCATTCTTTAGAGAGACTGCCCAGAGGAACATCTTTCTGACCCAACCAAAGAGGAGCTTGCATGCTGCAGGGATTAGGGTTTTTGATAGCTCCAACTTAATTCAAGTCCTGAAATGAGACATAAGAAGAAGACTGATTTAACTTGGCAATTAATAATTTTTGCTGAAGTGCTCTGATGTCCAAAACACAAATGTGAGAGAGCAGTGATTACCGATCAAGGTATTAACATTATTTGGAGAAGCTTAAAATACATATTAAATTTAGGAAATTAAAGTTAGAAAATGGAGTTGGAGAAAATATTGAGGTTAAATGCAGACTTGAGGTTAAATGAAGACTGATTGAATTGCTTGTTTACTAGACCCTCTCTCAACATACTCTTGAAATCCCATGAGAAAATTCAGCAGACTTGGATTCTCCCACCTAACTCAATAGTCTAAACTGAAATTCATTATAAGCTCTGTAGATGAGTGCAAAGGGAGGACCTTGACATAGTGATGCAGACCTGTAGTAAGCTATATCAGTTTTCCGCATTTCTGTCCATTGTCTGTAGAGGGAGGCTAGGCAACTGTGCTATTAATTTGGGTGTCTCTGTTCAAGGCTTACAATTAGATTAAAAGAATCTGGGCTTTTATATTGACTTAAAAATAACGTAATGTTCTCCATTAAAATCCATCTGTTCAAAAGATATACTCAAAATAAATGCAAGACATCATCTGATATTAAATTAGCTTCCTAACTGACTTGATAGTAAATTTAGAGAGGACAATGCCAAAGGCCCCTTTGGACTTTACTGGCCCAGGACCAGCATACAGTAACTGATATTACTTTTCCCAGTTTCATGAATAATTTGTGTTTCATTTTTTTTCTCAGAAAATTCTCAGAAGTCCTTCTTTTTATACTACAATGCTAAAGGAGAGCAGTTATAACTGCAGGTGGATTACTGAGCATAGGTTATGCAGTTGGAAATCTTAGTGACCTTGAGTAGAATCAGTTTCCAAATGCAATTTGTTTAATACCATTATATTACGTGATGGCTCTGGGAGTGAGGGAATATGAGAATAGTAAAGCCAAAGTCCCTTGGGGTAGTCAGATAAAATGTAGTAGTGCTTGTCTAAATAACCATTTGTTATATCTAGTTTTGTTCCTTTAAAATGCTTTGCTCAGGAAGCTGCTAAGCTCAGTGGAAGAAATCACCTCATCTCAGTCATCACAAAGCATTGTTGTGTGCTGCCTCTGTTCTAACCACAGCAATATACTGCCACCAAAAATAAATATTAAAAAAAAAAAAAGCAGCGATGCAAAGCTAGATTAAAACTATTCATTTCAGAATTAAAACACAACACATTAAAAACAAAGACTTCTTGGCTATCTTTGAATCACACGATTTTCTCTTTTTTAAAAAGTGTCAGTTTAACCTCATTTCCCAGGTTTTGTTTTTTAGATTCCACTTCCAGTTAAGAAGATACATCATGTTTTCTTTATGGGACCACATCTGAAAAGAGTCAGTCACTCTATACTACTCACAGTCAAAAGAACTTCATCTAAAGGTACTTTAAGATTGGATCTTTTGTGTGAAGCCTGAGCAATCTGCAACCAGTGAAGAATAAAATATATTGAGGATTCACTTCCAGAGATGCAGTCATGAGATGCAGAAATAGTTGCTGGAAAATATCAGAAGCTGGTGTGCTAAGGAAAGTCTGAGTTTTCCCTGCTTTTAGAGGATTCTGTGTGTCTCGCATACATACTAATTGTATATGCCAGGGTACATAGATAGTAAAAAAGTATTATACATAAAAGCAATCATGAACTGTTCCAACATAAGAAATGACTGATCTTTAATGAAAACAAAACCAAAACCATAGCTAATAAATATATAATTTTATTTTATTTTAGATACCTGATAAAGTGACTGTCAACTTCCTAGTTGAAGCCTAGTTTTACTCCAGGTTAATTAATATGTAATTCTTCTAGCCATTATAGTTATAATTGTTGTGTATGGCTACATTAAGCTAATATGGATTATAAATTAAATGTTCACAATATTTGTTTGGTTTAAGTAAACGAGAGGTTTCTATTTTCAGTTTTAAATAGAAAAGAAAAACTGAGAAAAAAAGAAGTGGTTATACTTAAAGATTTATGCTGGAATGCTGTTTCTGCAGGTAGTGCATGAATATTTTCTCTGAAATGAAGTGTCCTTGACATACTCTTCTTGCACTTTGTACTGTTCTATGAATTATAGAAGAATCCACACTGGCTGTGTATGTTATTTTGGAAGAGTCACTACTCTCCTTAGAAGCAGACTGAAGTAAGGAAAACTGAATCATCCAATCAGTGGTCACTTGGTACCATCATAGTCTTGCTCAAGGGAAAAATGAAAGTTCAGCTTGAAAATTATCTTGAGAAATACGCCTTCAGAAAGAGATGTTAAACCAGATTTAAAAGGATCAGGACACTATTTCTATGAAAACGACAACAATGATCAAGCAGACCAACAACTGAGACTTTTACAGCTAATTGGAACAAATGATGAAGACACAGTTCCTAGAATACTGTAGCCTTTCCAACTAAAGATCAAAGAAAAGCTTGTACTGGCATGTACTAAAAGTAGCTTCAGATTCTCAGGTGATTTTTTTTTTTTTTTTTAACTAAGTTATCAGCATTACTAAAAGTACCCTAAAATTTACTGCACCCACCCTGACCAAAATAAAAAAATATCTGACAGGTCACTAACCTTGATATATATAGAAGCCGTAACATCATTTTTGAAAGAGTAGTAAGAGCTAAGGCATTAAAGACTTTAGAAAGGCTGGCACTGTCCAGAGGATCCAGTGCAGATCCTCAGGTTCCTCAGCTGGGGAAGCCTCAACTTTTCCCAAAGAACAGACTGCACAGCAAGGCAGCTGTAACATCTCGTGCATCAGGGAATCCTCTGTTTAACAGTGCTACTCATCAAAGAGGCACTAATTTTAGGATAATTTGGAAATTCTGCTCCATCTACCAATTAAATTGCACTTCCTGTTTCACAAATACCAAGTAGAAGTCACCTTCACTTCTTTTCTTTCTGTTTAACCTTACCTGACAGGAATATAACCCACAGCATTCTTGTTGTTCCCGAACGTTGTTATTTTTGATCCTTTTTAATACACTGTAATAATCAGTCTATAAAGATTAATATCTTGGAGTAAAGATGACTGGCACCTCGACACTCAACAAATCTCAGCCTAACAAACTGAATGACTGTAAACTCTATCATTTCCTATATATCTCCATGTCGCCCACTTTCATGTTGTTCCAGCTTGTATCTTCATTGAGAACACAGCTTTGCTCTTACACAGATGTAAAGGAAACAATAAATTCAAGAGGACATGAATGCAGGAATCATTGCATCCATGGTAAAACAGAACTGGATGTTACCTGTTGTCAAGGGAAGAATACGATTAAATGTCTTTAGCTATCATTTCTGCAAGAAAAATCTTGGAAACTTTTGTGTCTTTCTGGATGAAACAAACCTTCAGTTTCACAGAAATTCTGAATGTCCCTAGAGACCAGTTTCTACTAAGCAAAGACAAGGCTTAGGTGAAATCATTCCGTAAGGTATGAATCGAAGATAGGATTAAAAAATAAAATTATTAGATTCTCCTTTTATCTAATCTGTTGGGTTTTTTTCTGAGTTATTGAACTGTATATCCTTCCAAACCAAATTAATTTTTAAAAATAAAGATCCGTTTATATACATATGCAGCAAACATTAATATTTTCTTTTGTATTTTAAACTATCACACAAAGTTTAAAGGTTTTTTTTGTTTTGTTTGTTTGTTTGTTTGTTTCCTGAACTTCAGGAGAGAATCCTTTCCATGGTCAAAGCAAAGCTCCTTTAAATAGTACTGTAATACAGAAATCCTATTGCCAGTGCTGCCTGTTTATATGTAACTGACTGCTGATATGAAGCCAGTAGCAATATGCCTAAAAAGGACAGATCAAAGTTTACTACAGTTTCCTGAATTATTTTTATAGAAACTTTTACAGAAATTTTTATAGAAACTGCAGGAGAAAAAAAAAAAAGTACTAAAGGTTGATTTACAAAATACCTGCAAACACCAATATGTTTACCAAAAAAATCCCACAAAGCCATGCACTAGGTCCAGTACGTCCAGCACCCTCTTATTTCACATTTAGAGGACAGACAGGTCCAATCAAACTTGGAGGCTGGGGAGTAGATTTTGCAACCATGTGGCCACGATGGAATCATATGACTCTTAATTGTCTACCATAAGAGCTACTAATTTTCAATGCGTTATTTAATTAAATATCTCAGGTTTTGTTTAGAGACAGAAGCAAGCCAGTATAAATTAACATCAGATAATCAAAGTCAGCAAGATGATGAGAAATTTATATTGTCCCCATTTAGTAGCTTCTAATATGTGTCTTGTAGATTCTATTCTTTAATAGAATAAAAAGAACATATTTTTCCTTGCCTGAAACTCTGGAAACGACAAGCTAGAGCAAGCAAAAAAAGAGCATGAAATAAAGAGAATACAGCAATATATGAAAGAAGATAATTTCTCAAGTAACAGTATGAAATCTTATGCCTTTGACAACTTAAATCATTTTGAACAACACGTAATTTACAGTCATGAAAGGGCAAGTGTTTTCTTTCATTCATCTATTTGTTTTATTCTCCACAGGATACAGCAAATAAATAAAATCACTTCTAAAAAGCCACTCTCCACTGTTATCTTCTACACCTTGAGGAAAAGAATCTTAAAATCCTTTGGCTTATGAGCAAACCCGCTTACTGTCATACATCCCTCCCTTTTCTCATTTTTCATAATAAATTCAACAAATTTTTCTCATGTCACAGGTGTTCTAAAGAAAAGTAGTATTAACAGGTTTATTGTGACACAGATTTAGATTTTCAAGGTTCTTTAATTCATTAAAGCTGGAGCATTTGGACAGCAATACAATAATTATTTCTCCTAGTTTGGGAAATACTTTATTTTCCTGTTCAATTTGGAAATAAGCCCTGTATATCCTGGAAAACAGGATCAATTCAAAAGCATTAAAAAAAAAATCTTGAAAGATATTAAAAATGTAATCAATTAGAAACTTGTATGTCATTCAAACGATAAAGGGTTAATCAGCAGAATCGAAATGTAGTGCTACTTCCATAGTGACTCATTGTGTATTAATTACAAAGGCTGAATATCTGCTATTATATTTTAGCAGCATCACAGCAAAGCATAAACAGTGCAACCTGGCACAACAGTTCAAATCCAGTTAAAACATTCAGGAATACAGTTTCATAATTTGACAAAAATAAATGCACAAAAGAATGTGTGTGTTGCAGCTTACTGTAGGAACTAACTGCATAGTCCTGTCTCCCTTTACTCGTAGTAGTGGCAGAGGTTAGCACCCTGCTGAATCACTGTCTGCAGAATCTCTTTATCTTTCTCTTTTTTGCATTGAAAATAGATGCACCCTAAAGAGACTATCTTAAAGTCAGCCTTTGGGAATACCCACCAATGCCTTTTTTGGCCAGATTTCCAAGGAGGTGATTACAGCCAGAGGTTCAACGTTATGCGAATGCAGAGAAGACAAAAATATAGATTGTTGAAAGATAAGGTAGATTACTGACTAAAATGCATACTATTCCAAAACATTGACTGTGGTCTAAGTAGAACTAGATATCCAAGAGTAAGTAAATTGGACCTCCTGATTTTGGAACAATTATGTTATTGCTTGTTGAATGCAGGTATTCTGGAATGAAATTGTTGATCTTCATCTACTTATGGTTAATAAACATCCCCACAAACCCACTGTGCAGGTTCTGTTACATTCAGTAGTTCTTCTGTGTCAGTTTTCCCTAAATCTGATTATTTTCCAAATATTGTTCTATATCAGGTTATTATAATTTACCATGTGTAGGCCAGTTCTTGAAGATCATTTAGAAGCTAAAATGTGCAGAAACCATACATTATCCTTATACATAGCAGCAGATCAATCTGAAGTAACTATGTGCTATTTTCATTCCATGTTACCCTTGGGATCCTGTTTATCTATCAGTGCAGTTAAAAGTGTGGGTTAGAATTCATAAACCTAGAAACAATCTTGGGGTGAAACAATTATAGCTGCCACCTCTTCCTACACTTCTCACAACTGTTACAATTCATTGATGATTTTACCATCTGTCTCAAAAGCTACAATACTTGGTTTAAATATACAAAAGCCAGACAGGCAACTTGATTATTACATGCAAAGGCACCTCTAGCACCATAAATCCAAGCTTAAAACTTCCCACTGCTTTTGCATTTCTACCTGTGTTAACAATCGGGTGACTAGCATGGGTTTGGCACCAGAGTGGCTTAATCTAGGCTTTGTCATGGCTCTGCAAATTACTACAAAATGCCTCCTGGATTATATTAAGGTTCTTTCCAAATGAACTTTACTGGTTGGTACATCCCATTGAGACATTTTAAATAAAAGCTGGGAATAAATCCTCAGTTGCTACCCATCTTACTGGTGATTAACCTATGGTTGAAGTAAAAGAAGATTCTGTACATGTGAACCCCTTTGCTCTTGTCCCATCTCTGTAGGGATTTCTCTTGTTAATGCAGCTCTGTACGACTGTGAAGTTAATTGAACCCTTTTCATTACATTCTTATTCCTATATGTTGTAGACAAGATTTAGTCAATGCAATATCTGACAGCCAACTGAATTTATTGCTTCTGGATATTTGGGATAAATTTGGTTTCTTCTTTGTCCTTCCTTCTTCTCTTTTTTGATGCTGTAACAAATGATTTCATTTTCTGCTATAATGTCTTTTATTCCCAAATTATATGCTTAATTCCTTTTATTCATCTAGTTACAAATATTTAGGAATAGGCATATTTGTATTTTATTATATTAGCAAATTTTACTGTATTGTGTGGTCTGTGTTACTGATATATTTCATTATTCTCTATTATCTAAAATGTGATCATCATGCTTTAAGTCAGGTAAGTAAAACCAGAAAAGAAATCAAAAGAATTTGCTAAGCTGCTAGACCCCTGAACTGTCGTTTCTCTAAACAACTCTTTTTCATATAAATTTCCAGTGTAACACTGGGCATTAAAGCATACATAACTTTTATACATCATATTACGATATGATGGGTAGTTGTGATTTATTGTGTCAAAAAAAGAGGGATAACACTGTGTGGAAAATATCTATAGCATTATTTAGTGATCGTGTTCTAGCAGCACAGAAATGCAATCTAAACTCCTACATCACAACTTGACAACAGTGCATTCAATTCAATTTTAGAATAAATTGTTTTTGGAATAAGATTATGTGCCACATTCCAGCTCAGAAGCATTTCTTGATATCCAAATCCCATCTTTCCACAAACTGGCATTCTGAGTAAGTTTGGCAGGCTTTTAATTACAGAAGTACATATATATCTCTAAAATAAACGTTTTCAGTATTCAGACTTTGCAAGGACCACTTCATTTAAGACTCTGAGGGTGATATCAAATCTGAAATGACAGTTATGATTTTCAGGCATATTTCCCTCTATAACACATACATTCTTCACACTTTAAAAAAAATGAAGGCACAGTTACAGTTGCTGCCTACTGATCTGTGTGCACTGAGCAGCACATCAACATATTCAGCTTATCAGAATCGTTTGCAAGAGCATGTTTGTCAAGCAAAACTATCTCAGAGCATTAGAGAACTGACGTCTCAGTTGGATTATTTCACTAACTCTTCTATAATAGTGTGGAAGGGTTATTTTAACCGAGACTATGCAAACAAAACCAAAAAGTTCTCACAGACTGTTAAGCGACTCAGAAATCTCAATACTGTGAAGCCTGAAATTGTTTCAGGTTCAAGATTCAATATGCAAATAAAAACTGGAGCTAGTCAGAATACAACAGCAGGAAGAAAATTATCAGCTTTGATACTGGCCTGTTTCCAAAGTACAGGCCATTTCGCAAGTTACAAATGGGCATTTAAATGCAGAATAAATACAATAAATTACTAATAATGACTATGTTTTTATAGTGATATTCCTCAGTGAGTCACAACAAACTTCCTAAGTCAACACCATTCCGCTTACATTGTAGGTGTGGAAGTGAACGCCACAGGGTTCTCCTGAGCTTTAAGCAAATACATCGTATAATCAGAAAACACTGATTGTCATATAGAGACCAGGTCTGTTAATTTCTCACACTAGCTTGCCTCCAGACAAAATTGTCTCCTCATATATGACTTTCAGCTTGAGGGCAGCTGGGGAACAAATTCATTACAACAGTGATCTCTCTGTTGGTCAACCTTCTAGACCTCTGATGCCTGAACTTAAAATCCATTGTGCTAAGGGCTCTGCTTGACGAAGGAAAAGACAGCTTTTCTGGAATTGCTTTAAAATGTCATATAAGCATGGGCAAAACCAATAGACCTAGTTATCTCATTTTTTACTATGCATTGTTAAAAGAACTTAAAACATTCCCATGGTCTCCACAAGAACAGAGCAAGTGACATACCTATGAAGTGTTTTATATTAGGCTTGTCTAGCCCTTCCTAAGTTCTGTCTAGCAGACCAACTCTTTCCTCAAATTCAGTAGTTGAGCAAGATTAAAAGACATTGAGGAAAAAAGATGAGACATCCAGAAAAATTAAAATAGATTATTGGAAGTAGAGAATTTAATACCCTTAGTCAATTATGTGATTATAAAATTAATCTTTGTACTTTACAATATTCCTAACAAGGCATGATAAATGCATTATAATTCATTATTCCTACAATGCATTATAAATATATTTGTGTACAGTGCATTGTAAGTATATTTGTGTATTTTATATATAAATATATATAAGTAACACATAATCAGATCTTTATCAAAGAACAAACCAATGACAGAAAGCTTTTCAGAATGCCTCATTAAAATCACTAAAGTGTGACTCTTTTTTCAGTGCTGTCTGTGGAAAAACTGAGCAATTTCAGTAAGGCCAGAGTTTTGCCAAGGTTCAAAGGAGGCAATCATTTTGACTTGACTGTGACCAAGTAACGAGTCTTCCTAACTTGTACGGCACCAGCCAGTTTTACAAGGGGTAAAGCAATTGACATTACCCGTTTAAGGAATATAACATGTGGGGGCAAGGACCCATACAGGTTCACCTTTTTCCATGACTGCCAAGTTATTCTGATCAAAAAGTATCTCAGCAAAAGCTTCTGCACTTTCTTAAGTATTTGAAGCCCCTCAGCTGTGGCTCTGTCTGGCCTTTACTTCGCACAAATTTCCCCAACTGTTGTACCACCATGTAGAAAAGATTAGCTCCAAATTAGTCTCTTCTGATATGAGACACCAGCAAAATCAATTGCTCAGTGCATTCCTAATGACATTCCACTCCTCTGAGCTTTAAAATTCCAAAACTGCCATGAATTCCTGAAGGGTTTTTACATACATAAGGAATGGGTTCAGCCACCCTATTGCACACTTAATTCCTGGTTTAACTGGAGGATTGTATCACACATGTTGTTAAGAAAACACATGAATATTTCAAAGGGCCAGATTGCCTTCTCAGAGTGGGCAGCCAATTAATATAGCCAACAAAAAATGCTGTGCCCTGGAGCCTCTGTACCCTTGTAGTGCTTAGAGTCCTATGTATATGGGAGGCAACTCAGAGAGTTGACTAATAGATATGTGTTTTATATAACCTCTGTATGTGGTAAAAGGACTAGCCTGAGAAGCAAGATGCTTTTGTGCGGTCAGAGGAGATTCAAGTTGCATCAAGCACTTCTCGAAGCATTCCTTCTCCAAAGGGCTACAACTGCATTGTGCTAACCCACCGAAAGTGAACATCAGTGTGGAAAGATACAAAGATTCCCACGGCCAGAGGAAGAAGGTCAGCGAACCCACTTCTGAAGAAGAGACATTAAACTGAAGATTGGCTACACAAAGCCAAAATATTGCAGAAAGCAGGGAGCAGCAGGCAGGATTATGCAGCACACCTGTGTCAGCCCTTAGTCACCAGGGACAGTACAGGCACGCAGAAGGGGACATCCACGTGTCCCCCCACGAGAAGTTTTTGGAAGAAATCTGCTACAGCTATCTATTATGTGCAGTCTGATCCTGTGGAACATGCATACTTGGTCATATTATTCATTTTCTGGATTCCAAGAAGGCTTGGGCAAGGTGGTGGCACTGAACTTCCTAGGGTGGAATACTCATAGGGTCACTTATGTATGGCACTGCAAGGAAACTGGGGACTTTTCGTGCCAGAAGGGGAGACTCCTGGAAAGCTTAGGTACTGGTAATAGCCAGCTGGTTTTGTATTAAAATCTGAGTTTTAGATGCCTGAAGGTCATTTAATTTCCAGCTTAGGGATCCATTTTTAGGATCTGTACCACTATTTTGTGCTTGTTATGAATATGATAAACTAACAGTAATTTCATTATCCCAATAAAATTATCACCTGGCAAAAATTTTTTTTTTTTTTTTTAAACTAAAACCAGGAATCAACAGTGTGATTTGTGCCCCAGAAATTTCAGTAGGGCTTCCCATAGCAGCAGTTAGAGTAAGTCACAAGGCCAGGACTCGAGAGTCTAAACAGCTTCACTGATTACCCACAAATTACAAGCATAAGCACAAACAAAGAAGTGACAGAAAACAAGCTATCTATTTTTTTTCCTGCTAATCTTAAACATAGACTAAAACTAGCATTTTCAGGGATATATTTCATTTCCAGACTGTAGTGAGCTACTAATGAAGTTTCCATAATGATTTGAGGCAGCTTTTCTTCAATACACATCATATTATAATGTGGACAATAAATGCTTTTATTAACAAGCAAATGAGACTGTCATTCCTATGCCAAGTAAGGATTCTTTCATAATTAGAAATTGCACATTCCCTAGAAGCAAAACTCTTACTGAATACACAGCTGCAGGGAGCCTCTGTGGCGGCTGCACCCTGCTTCCCTCAGAAGACGTCCCCATGGTATGGAAATTATTTCCAGCAGTGTTATGGAGATACATGCAGAGTAGATTTTAAATATATTTATGGCTTTTATTTTGAAACATGTTCTGAGAGTGCATTTACAATGGTATTCCATCCCATTCCTTCCTCTTTGGCCCTAAGCTTAGCAGTAGTATGTGCCATTGGAAGGGGCAACTGATGGAAAAAACCCCACAACCATAAAACAATGAAAATGTGTTTGAATTAAAGTGGATACAAAGTGCTGTCAAGGATAAGGGTAAGTTTTGTAAAAGATCTCTCAGCATACAGCAATGTTTTTTTATCTAATGGAAGGACCTCAAGCAAAAGCAACCCTCCCTTTAGGAGAGTTCTGAACCTTCTGTCCTTCCACTCTACCAAACCTGCCAATAACTCTCTCATGATCAATCTGTATGACTTACGGGTGCTTAAGATAGGTAACTGTCCATTTTCCAAAATGTCTGCTTAAACAAATCCCCTCAGCTTCTTTTTTTTTTTTTTTAATAAAATTTTTCTCCAAAACTGGTATGCAAAGTGTGCTTAATAGCACACAACAATTGCACCAACTTTTGGGCCAAATGGTCTACCTAAGCTCTTCCAATACCCTTCAGGCCAGACAGACCACCCTGGCTTTTAGCTAGATTTCTGCTTTTCGCACCCTATCGTGTTTGCAGCTTTCCAACACCTTATCCAACTCCCACTCAGCCAAGTGGCAACAAAATGCTCTATGTTGAGACAATCTGGAGATTTTCCCTTGCTTGTCAGAAAGTTTGTCGAATTTTAAAGTGTAAATCCTTCTTTTCAAACACTTGGGAAGCTCATCTGATTTGCTGCCCACTAGGGTCTATCTCATTATATACAATGTCTATTTCTAGAATGTAATGTGAACACATTTGCAAGGTAACATGTGAATCACATAGAATCTACAGATATCTTTCTCTACTCACAATGCTGTCAACTTGGATTTTATATCAAGGAAGCATGCTGTGAATATAACCAAGAGGGTCATCTGAGGCCTGTTCTAACATCTATTTTAAGGCTATCAGAATCTGGGGTAGTGTGCAAGAAAAAGACAGACAAACTAACAGCTTAAAATTAGTAGTTAAATATTTAAATATAAATAAATATTAGCTAAATATTTAGCTCCCAAGTACCTTTTTTCAGAGTGCACAGCATTGATTCATAATCTATGTTAAAGATAGTTTGGTCTTCTGTATTACCTTCTTCAGAACATGCCACTCTGAAGAGTTGATTAATCCCTTAAGTATCAGTAGACCAAGGCAGGCAAATGAAAAATTCTAAATCATGTACACAATATCACCTTAAAAATTGGTCAGCTTTTTACAGCCAAATCAATTTTTCTGTTACAATTAATACTGATCCAAACGCCAAGGTCATCTGCCTTCTGTCATGGCAACAGCCACTTCTACCTGTACAGTCATCAGTGACTGCAAAATAAAGTTTCTTACACTAGTCTTCAGAAATTCTTCTTTATAGTTCAATTAGATAAAGGAAATATTTTCTTCTGAAAATGCTGAGACACAATCCTCAACTTTTTGCAGGCACAGATAGTCAGTGAATAGAAATGTCTGAGTGAAAGACTATATTTTACTATAATATTTAAAGCAGAGGTGTAGTTCAAACTGTAATAACATCTTTATTCTTTACTGCATATTATAATGAATGCCTATGATCAAATTACACCTACAAAGTTAGTTTATTAATATTAGTTGTGTTGACTAGTACACCCTAGTACCTCATTAAAACTTATAATTTTATTCAAATAGGTTATACAGACCTTTTTCTTTAAAACCCTTTGCAGAAACAAACAACAAAAAAATCAGTTTACTTATAGTATCCCTCTCTTTTGCAGACTCCAACAGGTACACTTCCATTTCTAGTGTAGACAGCTATGTATTCAGGAGAAAGAATGAAAATCTAAGAAATGATAGAAATTTAAAACATCTCTTTTTCAGTAATAATAGAAAATTAGCTACCATCAAGGAAGGAAATTTGATTTACAGATAGAATACAACCAAACACATGGCAGTTGTAGTTTTTTAGTCTATCGAAACAAAAGGCTGAAAAGCTCTCCATAACCTAATTAATGGAGCTTAGCGGCAAGTGAGAATTCGGCCACCCCCTCCCCGTTTTGTGTTTATCGATATTCTTGTCAGCATGTTAGTTAGATATATACAGTTTTGTTGTGATATACTGACAGATTTGGACTGTATATATTGCTCCCAGTGGTTGTGGGCTCAGTTTGCAGAACATATGCCTTCACAAACTGGGTTTCCTCTGCAGAATAAATGAAGGGCATCCAGTATACACTATTGTAATGATTTGATTACTTTTTCTGTAGTCATAGTACTCATAACAGTTATTCAAACATTATTATTGTAAACACATAAACCAAAAAGTGAAGAATTCCTGGTAAAAGGGTTTTTTTTGTTGTTGGTTGGTTTTGTTTGTTTGTTTGTCTGTTTGGGGTTTTTTGTTTGTTTTTTTCCAGGATATATGAAGGATTCAAGTAATAAGTATTCAATCAATAACAGGTTCAATTATGATGACCCCCTTACATATATCCATCATCATTCCAGCAACCTTATATCATGCTGTTCTTCTGGTTTCTATCAAGGACAGCCATGTGTCCTCTCAGTGACAATCTTGCACTTTCTGACTTCCTGCAGCATGGACGTGGAAAATTTCCTGACTTTACATTCTTCTGGAGGGCTCATGACAGTTGACCAGCAGTCCTGAGAAGTCTAGGACATACCAACATTACATGAAATGTGAAAAGAATTCCAAGAAACTACTGGAAATATTCAAAAGCATCTAATCTTGATTTACGTAGCAAGTTCAATTCAGTCCTTTCAAGACACTCTGTTTATCTTGCTTGTCTTTTATACTGAGAGACAGTTAAAGCAATGAATATTTTTGGTCTGATTAACAAGATATTTAAGAATATAAATTGTCACACTTGCCTGAGGGTTTTTTTTTTCATGGTTTAATACTTTCTGAATCACAACATATTTCAGTGTATTCGGTAGTGCTCTTCTGATTCTCTCCCCCATCTCACTAGGGGGGAAAGTGAGCAAGTGGCTGGGTGGTGCTTAGCTGCTGGCTGAGATTAAACCACGACAGAAAGCCATTGGAGTGTTCTGCAAGAATAGTGATTGAAAAAAATGAAAGATCATTTCTATAGAACTGGACACAGATTTATAACATAGTGCCTTTGCAAATATAAACTGAAGGCCACTATGTAGTAACCAAAAAATAATTTAAAAATACATACTGTCAAAATTAATTGCCAATTAAACTGAATGAAGCATTCTGAAAAGTGTTTTTAAAAATACACAAAATACATGTCAGATTTTGTAAGCAAAATAATTCTGAAAAGGAATTTTTTCTTCTCCTATCACAAATATGAAGCAAAATCACTTTGAGTCTCATACTTTCCAGGTCCATTTGCCAAGGTGTTATACAATGCTGGCAGAAATATATGCTTCAATATAGTCTAGTAGTCAGACTGCTATCAATCTGTGTTATATCCATATTTATTTAGCTCCTCAATTAAGATTTCTTTATTGTAAATCCAAGTAAAAAGTATTTCTTTCCCACAATAATGAACAATGCAAGAGAAGGAATCTAAAGCAGAAAATGTGAACAATTGCATGATCAAAGATTATTTCTTTTATTAGTTGAATCATATTTGATTGTCTTCTATTTTTCCCTTTCAATTATTGGATATAAAGGTTTTTTGCAATGATTTTAATCAAGACTCTTATCCTACTTGATTGTATGCAATGGAGCAACCATCCTGTGTGTATGGTAATATCTCCATGGTAACAGATTATAAAACATAAGCACAGGATTATCATCACTATTTAGAAAATAAGGTGGTTGAACACAAGGAAATTACAATCCCAAGACATTTTATTTCCTTGGGATTTCAGCAACTACACTTAAGGACTAGAACGCACCGTCAATCCTCAAGTTTCAATCTAAAATGTATTAATTAGGAAATTTACATAAATTTATACTGTAGAAATAAACCATAAAATAACATATTGTTTTATCATATTCATTATTCTGCCTTTAAGGGAAGAACAACCTTACTTCTGGTTCACTGTGAGCAAAATCATGCAAATAATTTAATATTTGCATTGAAGTCAACTTGTCTGTGGGACTATTTATGCTTTTAAGGGGAAGTACCTATTTCACAAGATATATGCCTTTAAACTGTGCTGCATATTGTATTTTTGATCTGAAGTATAGCCACATGAAAGAAAGCAGCAGAGGTACCTGAATTGACTTTGCTTTTTGAGAATGCATGAGCAAGGAAACGGATCTGATCAGATATTCCCTTCGTTACTTTATGGGCTGTTAATAGGAGGAGACCAAAGACAAGATGACTTCAGTGGACTTTTAGGAAAATTGCCTTTATGTATGTTATTTAGTTCTTCGGAGCATATTTAAGCAGGAGGAAAAAAAGGTGCCAAGGCTTTCTCTTCAATTCATTGCGTCTCATCTTCTCCTGTGAGGAAAGTTCCTACCACCTTTTCCTAACTATTCACTAAAAAACTGTGGATGTTTTGATCAGTGATATCTAGTCCCCTTGATCCTGCAGAGCACAGATTACAAGAAGTAAAAAACCCAATTATTTAGACAAGTTCACTGGAAGAACGCAAGAATTATACCAGTTCAGTTGACTTTTAGACAAAATACACAACTTTTAGATGCATACGGCCAGATGAGAGGCTCTGTTGTCAGAACTCAATTTGTACTGTTCTTGGACACATTCAAGGTAAGGAGGATGATTTACCTTCAGGAGCAACTATTTCTCTCCACTAGCAACAGAGGGAGCCAATGCAACCAGATGATTTTACGGAGCTTCAAGTTACATGACATAAATTCCAATCCAAATTGCACTTCAGCGTTTTATTTATTTACAAATAAAAGGGACTAGCTTGCAGAAGATGCATTCCTCTCTTGGTACTTTGTGACCAAACGAGTTTGTGTCGAAATATCTGCTATTTTGTTACTGCTGTATTCCCCCACAGACCCAGAAGTATATGATCATTGACCAAAGAGCAGACAGCCTACCTACATTACATTTTTCTTGCTGTAGCCTGCTTGATTTAAAAGCAGTTTGAAATATGCACCATTTCAAATGGTGGTTTATTTGCATTACTCATGAAAGTCCTCATGCTAAATTTCCACACGCTGATTATGTCCATGCAAGTGTGTCTGCGGAGCTTTTAAGCTTATTGAGACAAATAGAGAAAGTAACAGACAGTGAGAGCTTCCTGCACTGTGGATAACTAGATTTCCATCTGAGCTTATTTTCTGGGCTGCCTCAGTGAATGATCCTTTTAGCCATTTTCATATCATCCTAAACTCCATGCATCAAAGGTTGGATGGCATCACTGCACTGATTTAAAATCTCTAGTTACCAAAAAGTATATAATCTTTTAATTAAATTTACTGTAAAATTATAGCTATATTATCAGTTGTAATCTTATAATGAGGAATGCTTTGAGCTCCACAAACTGTAGAAACATTACTAGAGATTGCATTTGTGTACATGTCACACTTTCCATACAATGAAATAACTTTTCTTCTCTCTAAAAAGCATTTATGATGTACGAAATAATTTATGTTAAAAAAAAAAAAAATCCTTTGGCAAAGTTCTATGGACTTCATTATTCTAGAGATCAGACTAAATGATCCAGTGACCCCTTCTAGCCTCCATGAACTTACATGAACTACAAGACCTTAATGAGTGTACATATTTAACAGTCTTTAATAGATTACCAGATTTTAGAGTTCATTATTATCACCTGCTATGACCTTCTACAGTAACCATTTATCAAAACATTAATTATAAAAAATAGTTTTCTACAAGGCATGGAAAAAATCTTTACTAACAGACAATATTGATTTTAAGACTGCAAGTAATAAGAAACCAGTACCATCAGGTAAGCTGTGATGGAGGTTACTGCCCTTCATCATTACTAATTTTTTTTATTTTAATTTGCCCAAATTCAGCTTCCAGTTACTTGATCTCATTAAGCCGTGTTTGTTAACATCCTCCACCTTTTGTCAAAAACTTATAAATAAAAATCTATTGTAAATAAAAATCTACCACATTCATACTGTTCAGTGAGATCACACACTAATATTTTGCTACTTAGTTATTCTTCAGTCTCCCACGATGAAAGAAACCCAAATCATGCCTAGTATTTGTCTGAAAAATTCCAAGTGAACATCATTCTTCTTAAAAACAAAGTTACAAATTCAGCTCACTCCTTACCAGGTAGTTTTCTGGTGTTTCTGTTTGCAATAGTTCATTCATTTCCATAGGTGGGTTTTCTTTTACTTTCTTCTATACACTGTGAGCATGCATAGACATATATGTGCATGCATACATATATATATATTTGTATATATTCTGCTTGCAGGGTCTTTTTGCACCCATGTAAAGATGTGCAAGTAAGGAAAAAAAAAAAAAGGCAATACCATTACTTTCAGATTAAACTAAACTACAAGATTTATCTAAAGTTCTCCAGCTGCAAATGGTATGTGAGATCAGACTAGAGATAATTTCAAGAGAGAAGAACACTTCAGTGTAAGAGGCCATTTAGGGCTTTTGGTATCACTGTTCGGATCAGCTCCTGTTGGTCCGCACTACTTTCTAAAGTAGACATAGTTACTAATTCCACTGTAATCAACATTGTTCATAAGCCTCTCAAAATCTACTTGAAGACCCTTTGGTTTCCAAAATTATATGCATTATTTTTTCAGACGCACTGGGAGGCTTGTTATGTTCCACTGTCTTATGTTGGCAGTCTTAACTCTTACATCTCTTACAAAGGAAAACTACCTTTGAAATTGTATTGATATCCTGTGGATCTAACATATATTTCTTTTTGCAAGATCCATTAAAAGACTTTTTAAAAAAATATTCAGATTTGTCAATTAGCGCAACTTAATCAAATATTTTCATCCTTTGCTTTGACGACTAGGATTATACTTTCACAGGTAAACTGACAGGAAGATAGAGCAGAAAGACAGCAGCAGCTCAGCATGGTTCTTGTACTATCTAAGATTTTGAAGTTGCAACAAAAAGTTCTTTTGCTTCCAGGTTTTGTAGAGCTGAGTACATAAAAGTGTATTTTTCCTGGAGGCTGCTGATTGTTTTAAATATTTCAAAGGCCTTTACTTTTGTATTTTCATCCACAACAGAAAACTATCCCACTTATTTGCCACATTATCAATTATGACCAAAAGGTGAGTTATGGCTCAAATTTGGGGAAGAGTAGTACGAATATAGAAAGGTCACCATATCACTGATCAGGAAAAAAATGAAAGTGTTGTTTATCTACTAGACTTTTGAGCACCAATGTGACAGCAGTTTAAATTTAGGCTTACTTGTATGGAAGCTTTATTTTAGTTTTCCTCTTTACTTCTCATTCTCTTTATAACAACTACTTCCCACTTCCACATTATTATCAAAGCTGCCGAGACTTAATGAAACTCACTGTCTGTCTATCTTCAAATTCAAACATCCATCTGGACTGAACAATGCACTGTAAAAACAACCTGGCATTGCTTCCTTACTTTTTTTTTTTTCTTTGTTTTTAAATAAAACACTCAATAGGATTAAAGTTTTCAAAGCTGGGTGATATGCTTTTTAGGTAAAACTTCATGCTTTGATTTTGAAGCAAAAGCTACGCAGAATCCTAAGAGCAGAGGATCACATCACTAAAAAGTCTCATTTTACTGTGACCACCTGCAGCTATACAAGAAATAAGTGATGCAACCAAATTGGCAAAAAGAGACAAACAAGAAAAAGAGACCAATAATAAAGAGAAAAGACCTTTTTACTATCAGGGAAGTGTGAATCCTTATTAGCTGAATTCATTTTCAAAGATGGCATGTGTAAGTGCAGATAAAACTTCTGTCCACTGCTAATTAGCAAAGAGAAGAAACAAAATGCAATTTGCTTCTGTAAACACAGGAACATAGAAATTGCCATGCTAAGTCAGTCTTGAGGTCTGTTTAGGTTCAACTGTCTGTGAGAGCCTCTTAGATACTTCAAAGAGGGAGGATGCTTACTGTGTACTGATAGGTAGCTATACTGACTGTGGACATCTGAGACCAGGTACGGATGAAGAAGAGTCTATAATGAATACCTCTGTGCGGGTAGCTGCAATACAGGGAATCAAACCCTTTATTATGTGACCTCACTTCCTAGCAGAAGCATTTGGCACATACTTTTCCAGCATATATGATTGCAGCAGTGAACGTGAGATAGGATGCTTAGTAAAGCTGTTAGCATAACCCCCTGAACTTTAGCCAGCTTTCAGTTTCAATAAAAGTAGAAAGATTTAGGAAACATTTTGTTTAAGTAGAAGCAGACAAAATATGATCATTCACCTGTCCCAAATAGCAGCCTGAAACTTGAACAGTTTTTGTGTGCTCAAGTAAGTAGATAGCCAAACTATGCCAATGATCTGCCAAGCATCAAGTGCAAAAGCACAAAAGAAATGTCGAGACTGCGAACACCAGTGGCAGTGACAGCAGATCAGAAAACAACAGCACAATTTGAACAGGTAAATCACCAAGTTATTCTCAGTCTTATAACTAAGAACACTTAATTGGGGAATGTTGAGGTTAGACAAGAGTTTCTGAAAGGCCTCCAGGCAGGGAAACCTCGTGACATTGAACCAGCATCTGAGGCCACCAGGGAAAAAGGAAGAGACCAGGGGACCCCACAGCCAGGCCCCAGGACTGTGCACAGCCTGACTGGCACCACTCACTCACCCACCTGCTCTGCAGGTCTGCAACATCTCTCCTGCGGAACAGGGAGTCGTGTACAAAACCACTACACAAACCTGGCCAAGGTATCTGCTTCACTGCACCACCTCATCATGCCACAGAGAGGTTGTGTAATTTGTAAAATTGCATGTATCTGTGATTAAAGTGCTGTGGCATCCAAATCTATTTAGCCTTCACATTTTCATTTGTTCTTCAATCATGACACCATGATGGTAGATCAAAACATTTTCCTCCTAAACCTTCTTAACTCTTGTTTATTTTTCATATTTCTAGTAATAATATATTAACAGATGCATATTGCCCTGACTTTCAAAGGCATGTGTGCTCCTATATCACACAAACATAAAGACCTTGTTATCATACACATGTATATATACACCCGTTGTTGAGAACTGGTGTTATCTTTTCTGATTTCCCTAATAGTTAATGGGAGGGCATCTGCATTTATGTAAATTCATTACTGAACCAACACATTCCTTCAACTGCAATATATCCCTCAAAGTAGTGCTGCCACTGAATATGCAAAAACTGCTATGAACGTTAAGGCCAATGAGGATAACTAGGTTTTTTTTCGTAATCGAAAACAACGGTGATAAAATATTTAACAGGTGAATTAAGCTAATAATTTTTTCAAAAACAACAATCTTTTGCTATCATGATACTCTATTGCTTACACAACACAGAGAGTAAAAATTCCACATGAAGGACTGCATTAAAGAGGGAGAGAAAACTTACTACTCAGACTTACCTAAAAATTGTCAATACCTATTAATTTATACTAGACAGGTAACCAAAGTTTTCCAAATTGTATATTCTTTTGAAAAATACAGCTGTATCCAACTTGATCAACCTTTCATATCAATAAAAAAAAGTAATAAAATATTCAGTAAAACCAAATTCTCTCAATTTCAGATAAATAGCTATACATGTCTATATACGTCTACCTATGTAGAATGAGCTTGATTTCTATCATGTGGAATCAATGCTGTCTTGAAACAACCAATTAATTTTTAAGTAAGATGTTTTAGGCTATGTCTGTTACTGGACCCAAAGATGCATCCCAGTTTTATTTCAGGTACGGATGTACACCTGCTCATCTCCTGACTTCCTTGTAAAGTAAGATCTAACCTACCATCAATCTTTTCCCAGCCCTGGGAGACCTTGCCAAGGTAATCTTGGTGCATCAGGAAGTAGTTCTGAAAGTTTCTGAACGTATGTATGTATCGCTTTAGAGTATACTCATCTCCAATTTTAACATCTATATAACCAAAATTTTTCAATAGGTTGTGATGTTTCAACAGTTTGTGTGTTTGGTTGTGGTTTTTTGTTTTGTTTTGTTTTATTTTTCCCCTGAAAAATTACTGTCAGCACAGTAGCCTGAGATTTATTCATTGATCAGTCAGAATAGGTAAGAACCAGGACCCACACTGCTAGAGGGCAACAAAACAGTGATTCAGAAAACACCACTGACCTCTGCCTGGAAAAAGACGTTTGAGAGCACAGGATGATAGAGGGTATTCTGAACATGGGGAGCTAACCCACAGCACTGCAACACTTCATTAAAATATGTGTTTGGGGGCTTTGCATGCCCCAAATCAAAAGTTCAGTTTCCTATCAAATTGAATGTTTCGTATTGCCCTAAAGCACATTTCAATATTCTTAGTATAATAAAAACAAATAAAAAACAATTAAATTAGATTCCCTTTCCCTACATAATTTTTTGGTTCATCAGCTGAACTAAAAATCAGTTATTCATACAGTCCCACATGCAAATTCATTAAAAATATTGGATTCCATAAAATCCATTATATTTTCTATAATCATCTGCTGATTGGCATTATTCTAGGCAGCCTAGTTTAAGTCTTTATTTATCAAGCTTTGAACAGCTATTCCATTACTTTGGGTTTGTATTTGCTTTTTTAATCAAGTTTATTTTTACTCCATTTGATGCTAAAATAAATAAAAATAGATGAATATAGCATTTTTCAGCGAAGCCAATGATAAAATTGTAACAATTCAGAAGTATTAGAAATAAAAATGACAACATTTCTATGCAAGATTTGGTAGCTTACCCTTGGGAATTTGGTAAAACTGTTAGTGAATCAGAGTGCTTTGTAAAACTGAGTAGGAAGCTTAGAGTTATGCTTAATGATTCTATTCATCCAGCCTAACTTGTACTGTTTAAAAGTTGGACTTAAAGGACTGAGACACATATTTGTTGCTTCCTTTCTAGTTACTTAGTCCCATCAAATTATTTTATCCTGCAATATGTTGTTTCACTCCCAATGTGATTTTTCGTGTGGGATGCCTCTTCTATCTCACTGATTGTACAGATAGCCTTGGGTCAAAAACTGAGACATACATGTCTAACTTTTAGAAAACCTAAACTACGAAACCTAGGAGCTTACTCTTTTTTTTTTTCCCCTAAGCTAATTTATTATTTTAATTATTCAGATCTAAAGAAAAGTTAAGTACATTCAGGCCAGCATGTTCACAGTAGCCACACATGATGATATTCTCAAAATTTTATCAGTTTACATATTTGTGCAATAATGTTCTTGAACATACGCATTCCAAACAATTTTTTAGTTACTGTTTGCAGCTTCGCATCTCTTTATGGACAACTGCAGACAATTTGATGTAAATGTATCATTTTGCCACAAAAATGTATTTCATTTTATATCCCTAAGCCAATCAAGGATTATATTTGGTAATTTGACAGCTGAGGTAAAAAAAAAAACAAACATGCATCTGTTTTTCTAAGAGCATAGAATTTCCAATTTCATTTGGAGTATCAATGTGGGTGAAAATTCTTTGCATACTCCCATATATATTTCTTCAATGTTCAAGTATTATTAAATTATAAATCTAAAATAACTTCCTTGCTAGGTTTTTAAAAAAATATAAAAGCTTACTTACTACATCAGACTACAAATTCTGAACATATTCATATTGCTTTTTACTTTTGAGATATGTTTGAAAATAATGGAAAGAAGTACAAAACAAATCCAGTGAGGGTATATGCATTAAAGGTGGTATATATGTAATGCTGCTTTTTCAAAGGGAACTTCTTACAAACATCTTACTTATACATATTTACTTAATGAAAACTCCAGCCTTTTTAAAAGAAAAGTGAAAAATGTAGTTGGCAGAGCAGATTGATTTGCTATATTAGAAATCAGGGTTCAAAACTGATTTGCCTGTATATGAGACTATTTTTTTTCTTAAAGACTTATGCTTAAAATCAAGTAAAAAGCAGAGGAGCTAAAACAGTGGCATTTACTTGAAAAGCTAGATGGTGATGTGTGTCACAGAACCGAATCATGGGAGCAGGGGGAGGAACAATGCTTCTTACACCACTCCAAAGTTCATTGAACCTTGTATATGGACAGAGAGGTGTATTTAACCAGTATCCTCAGAGGCTCATTTTCACCTCAATGACAAGTAATAACAGGAAGTTTGTAGCTGTGTAATTGCAATCTGACAACAATGAACTGTGGAGGCAAAGCTGAATGCTGCCAGTAGAACACACATCTTTGTGGGGCAGTAAAAACTGGTCAATATACACTTATTTACATAAGAATATTTCTTTTACAGTTAATTCAAATGCTGCTTTCAGTTCTTCCATCTTTTTCCTTCCTTGCTTCTTTTTCTGCTGTTGGTACCTTTTTCCTTTGATCTGACTTCTGCTTCTTTGTGTCTCAAATAAACAAAACAGAAGAAGATCAAAGAAATCAACAAAATTCTTAGTGAAGCTGGAAAAAATAATTTACAAGAGAGAAGTTCGGTCTCAATAGCATACAACTAGCAGGATGCTGAGATAAGAGTTAACAGTGTATGAATTTTTAAACAGGAAACAGTAAGGAGTAAGACCCAGCAAGCAAATGGGTATATGAAGCATGACTACAGCTAGTATAGAGCTTAGGAAGACAATCTTTTCAGAGAACAGAATAAAGGGGATCTGGAAAATCAAACACTGTTGTGTGGGAAGCATACTGAATTCAGACTGGTGAGTTAGAAGCAAGCATATGCAGGTGTTTTAGGCACCCGTATATGTTCTTGTGCCCTCTAGAACAGAGTAATATCTCTGAATCCCATAACTTGATTAAAGTAAATTGCACAACTCTACTGCAATTTTTCATAAATTTAGTACTTTAAATTAGGACAAAAAATAGTGCACCAAGTACCTTTTATTTTATACACCTTTGACCACCATTTTTTCTTAGCTACTTATCATAGCTATTGAATATTGTTATTTAGCTTTTCAACTATTTTTCTTTTTAAACTTTTTATCATGCTCTTTATTCTACTCTAGCAGTTCCTTCTCTTCCACTCACAGACTGTTCCAGTTCTTAGTTGTGCTAACTTTATGCTTCTGTTCAGGCCAGACTGTGTGAGCCACTATTCCATCTTTCTGTCAGTTTACTACCTGCCCATAGGAAGAACCTCTCTTCCACCCATTCTACCTAAGGCCAACTTTTTGTCACTGAGAGTTAAGAGAAAGGAGGAGGTAGCTGTCAGTAAAATTCTGGAAAGCTTTGGCATCATTGTCTTTTTTGGATGTAGTGCAAAAAGGACGGCATGTATAAGGGAAAAAATTGGGGCATGATAATGGAAAATTCTTCATGGCACTGGAAGAGTTTGGATTTGAAAAGGTTTCAAAAAGAGATCACAGATGACTTCGAATCAAATTATTTCACAGGTTCTTACTTGAAAAGAAATGTGTCAAATCATTTTCAAAGTATATAGCTTGAGTATCAATGAAAAGACAGTAGGAGTCAGCCTACATTGATAAACATGAAAATGATTTTAGGTGCTTCAGTTCTGAACTGCTCAACAATATACCCTAAAGGGAATTGCATTCAAGTAAACACTAAACATCCAGCTACGATTCCTTTATATTCTTCAGCTGGGTTTTCAAAAACAAAAATACCAAAACTCAGTTGCTTCCTGGAGTGCAGAATAACATTTATGTAAAAATATAAGACCTAATATCCTGTATGCATATATGAGCTTTACTTGTCAAAATTTATTGCATCATTACTATACGTATCAACATAACTCTTCTGAAAAACAAATAAATAACTATTAAATAAATAAAGCATGTAATATTTTTTTCTCAAGCATTGTTAGGTTATTTAGTGTATTAACTGTAAAGCAGACGAGTTATAATGAAACTAGGTTGGCTTTAGTTTAACATTAATTGCCTGGTATGTATCTTTTAAGTTAAATTAGATCTTAATATTGTCTGATAATGAAAAAGTGGATCACAATAATAATAACAGAAAAGTCATTATGATAAGATTAATTATTTTAATCATCATGTCTGTCAGTATTAAAATCATGCAATGGTATTAAATTGCCATCATATTAAGGTCAGCTATATTCTCTTGTAAAAGTCTTTGTAACATGAAATTTGAAATGGTGGAAAGAAAATAGCAGTGAAAGAGCATGTCTCATTTACTTAGAATGTTTTTAAACTAACAGGTAGCTGGACATGAAAAAGTGACTGATACATATTTCCTGAGAGTTTTAATACTTAATTACTCTACAAAAGAAAATGTAAGAGAGAAACTCTTCCAAGCTGCATTTGCCCTGTCCAGAGTTTCTGAGTTGCTCAAACTAATTTAAGTCTTATTATGCAATAGATTTGTTTAGGAAATAAGAGTACTAAGGTGCTCTTTAAACTGATCGCTTTTACGGAACACAGCAATTTTTCTCTGAGTAACATAACAAAGCTTTACGAGGTGAAGCAAACTGAGACAGCAACAGAGTAAAAAAAATCTAGTTAAAACAAATGTCAAAGTGAACTGGTTGAAGTGGTAGGCATGACGTAAACTACTCCAAATGGAAATGTTGCATAACTACCTGAACATCTAGAGCAGGATAAACAGAAGAGAGCATATGACTTGACTCTCACTATGCGTTTTAAGCCAAAGTACCTTCTACCCGTGGATTATACTACTTCTTTTCTTAAACAGGTCTCTCAATGGTCAATTTTATTCCAAGCAAATCTATAGAGAGTGCAAAAACAACTAGGATTGCAGCCTGGTACTAAATTTTCTTTCTTTTTTGAATGCTGGGTGCCATCTCATAATCCATATCAGAATTTTTTAGAATCCTAGGCCCTTTTTTTGGAGGCAATGGAATCCACGCACTCCTGACATTGATTAGAACCATAGATGACAGAGGTATACCATACGGGTCTTATTCCCTTCAACCGATGACCCTGATGGGGTGGAAAACAGAGAGCACACTGTGTCCGTCCTGGGGCTCCTGAAATAGAACTGCAATGTAGAGCTCCACCAGTAAGGTGCCGGTAAGCCTCTGTTGAGTATATTTGGAGTATAAGTGTGATTCATTGTCTGAAAGATGGTTGGTTTTTTTTAAAAAAGTTTGTTTGTTTGTTTGTTTTCCAAAACCATCCAGTAACCATTAGATATCCACACTGCAATACTGAATTCAACTTCTGGCATATAAATATAACATAATCACCATTTATGCAATTTTATGGAAAACAGCTACTTGGTACATGAGTATGGTATATGCATTTTCACGTTTCACATAGGTTAACAGTACAACAAAAGCAAATTGTTCGTAAAATAATACTAGAAATTAGCAAACTGTGAAAATCTTTCCTTTAAATCTCAGTTTAAAGAAACAGAAGATATTGTTTTCTTATTTCAGTAAAAAATGACACAGTATTGCTATAAGATCTTTCGTTTTGAAGTGATTCTGGCCCTTTGTCACTTTTAGTTAAACTCAGTGCTAAATACAATTTAAATATATGATGTTTCATTGTACTTGCATTACAGTATGCAAACGTAAATATAATTAACACAAATTGGTGAACAATTAATGAGATTCGTTTCAGGGACATCTCATCACTAAATGCTGCTTCCCTGCCAACTTAGACATGAAGCATTTAATTCTAAATGACACCACCTGCTTCTACCTATAAGTGAAATGAAAAAGCTGCCAAGGAGCATGTTGGGAATTAACTTGCAGCCTTCCCTTTAATCAGGCATTCTTCCATAACTCTAGAAGCCAGCAATCTCATGGAATGAAAACTACCATTGTAGTATATGTCTGCAATTCAATTTCAAACCATCATTGTGATGTCTGACTTAACACATTTTTTCTTTACTATTTTTCTTTAGCTGCCAGGTGGGTCACCAACTACTTGAAGCAAAGGCATGCTAGATTAATGTCAAAACCCCAATCTGAAAGGACAGTACAGGTAAACAAACATTTAAAAATTAAGGCTTCCCTGATTTTAGCTGATTTTAATTTTGGGGCCTACATTCAAACTTTCACTTTCAGAAATATGAGACTGCGAGGACACCAATGAAAGAGAAAAGACATTCTAAGAGTTGAAAAAAAAAAGTTCAAAGAACTCATAGGAATTTGCTCATACAAATGGTTTCCGTTTTGCACAGCAAATGTAGCTTTGGGCAACAATGTGTAAGGCTGGTTCTGGGGAAAACTTTTGATATTCTTGTGCTTGGATGTTCCCTTTTCCCCTAACAAGCTGCTCATAAAAAAGTAAAATTCAGTGCACTGTTGTACATTGTGTTCTATGTCCTTTATGTCACATTTGATAGCCTTATCATCACATATAGACCTCTCTTAGCAAAAGTCATCATACAAGCATTTTGCATGACAGAAAATAGCAAGTTAACAACCCTTTCACCATATGATTACTTGCAAGAAAAGTCATAGTGAAGTTTTGCAACAAGCCTTCAAACCTGTTTATATCTGGCTCTCCTTCCTGAAGTGGCTACAAATACTTTAACAGCCACAAAATTGTCATTTGCACTGCTAAAGTTGCTCGTCCAAACAACCGCAACAAGTTGAGCAGGTGTGCTGCATGTTTACACAGCACGTGTCCCAGGTTTTATGCCCAGCATTTGTTCATGTACACAGTATGTGTTTTTGATAAACTCATAGCCCTTTGTGTCATAAACATCACACTGTTCTGCACTGAAGTGAAAGGAAAGAAGTGCAAAAAGTATCACCTGCTGTGGAATTAGAAGAACAGGAATACCACCTTCCTCTTTTCCTGAAACAAGACACAGTGTCCTTTGAGAAAGTTGGGTTCACTCACTACATATGCTGTGTTTTCAAATTCCTGCTGTTAAAGTTGTTATATGCTACCTCGGCACAGCCTCCTGGTAAAACATTTGCTAAAGTCAATGGCTCTTTTCCTCAAGAGAATTTACTCCTAGACAGAGTCAAAGAGTCTTACACTTGACCATTTAGATGCTATGCAATATTATCCTACGCAACTATTTCCATAGTTAGATATACTGCTCAATTGGGTGTATAGCAATGATACTTTCTAATAAAAGACCAAATTCTGGATATCTCAGTTCTTCAGAAAATCTTTACGATAACAAAGTCATAGCAAAAGTGGGAGAAACTATGTCACTAAGCAACTCCATTCCAAAACCACTGGATTTTTTTTTTCTCTGCATACGCAGGCATTCATAAATATGACCCAAATACATCGGGTTCTCCCAGCAGAATTGACAGTACTAACTCACTCACCTGAGGTTCCTCCTACAGGTACAGAAGAGTTCCTAGACTTTAATTACCAAGGGTCAACATGCTGAGCACAGAAAGTCTAAATCACAGGCAGGAAAAGGAAAAGCAGGTATGGCGAGAGTTCTGTCTCCTGCACGAAATAGGACAGCCATTCCATGTTACACACCTAAGACTCCACACCTGAATTCCTGTGTTTTAAAGCTCAGTTTTAACCCACTTCCCATACCTTAATGCTATCTTTTACTGTTCTGGCTGTGCAGAAGCCCAGCTTCAGCAGGAGGGATGGACAGCAGGCACCTTTGCCCAGAGTAGCTCATTGCTCAACAATTAAGACAATCACAAGATGTGAAAGACAACTATTCAAATCTACAGAGGCTGAAGACACCCTTGAAACCATTGATACGTGTTTATCATAACTTAAACATTCTCTAAGTATTTAAAAAATGAGGAATATCAGAAGCGCCAGACAAAGGGAGCACAGCTCTATGTATCCAAGGAAGTTTTTGTGTGAAAAAACAGGCACCAGTATTGTCTTAGGCATCCAAACAGTTTAAAGAGGAGTCTCTTAAATCTTCCTGCTCTACTCTTATTGCCTCTAAACACATTGAATATCTGGTGGTGGCCAGAAAATACCCTGAGGAAAAGCCTAATATTCACCATTGTGTCACACAAACTGTAAACGATTTTAGCATTCAGCTTGTCAAGGGGACAGATGCTGCCATAAACAAATAAGCATTGAAGCACCACCAAACTTGTAGAACATTTGGGATTAGGAATAACTCAGGGTTTTGTACCAATAAAGACATTTCATCATTAAGCAGAAGTTGCACGGTCTCTTGAGATGGTGCATATGCACTAACTATACTGCTCCCTTAACAACCACTGACAAAGTATTAGAGTGCTGGTGCATCACAGAGCTCATCTACAGTAGCAAGAGGCAAAAAAACCCTCAGGAATGTCAAATACTCAAATCACAGAAAAATGGCATTAGATTTGAAGAGGTGGTAGAGTTGAAAACTGATAGCTCATAACTCACGGTCAGGTACTTCTTATTTTTAACCTATGGGCTGAAAGTCTACTTTATGTCATGGAAAAGATGAATAGCTCCTTCAGGGGGTACCTAAAAATTGTTTACTGTTCTCACCACTTTGACACAGTTAATACTCACAGCACATAATATATTACCTAGCAGTCTAGAATTATTGCTTTGCAGCAATTTCATAGTGCTTACTTCAAAAGAAAACATGGTACATGCCACATAGAGGATGAATTATGACAATGACAAATAAAAGATATACTAATGGTATTTTGAATTATAAAAAGTAAATGTCCACTCTCTTTTATCCTCCACTTGTCACTAATATATTAAGGCTTCTTTAGTAATTGCTATTTCTAACTATAGAAGATATTTAAATGGACATCTTACCATACTTTAAAGCATTTCAAAATTTTAAATATACTTATGCTGAAGGCATTTGAAAAGTGGACATACAGACCCATTAATGACTTTCCAAAGGTCGAATACAAAACCTATAACAAACCAGGACACTCCGTGAAGCTCTTCCAATTCCTATTTTGGAACTTTCATCCACCTTTACTGTTCATTACTTGTCTTATTTTCCCACTTCTTACCTTTCATCTTAGAATTTACCCTTCTCTGAAAGCCATTATAAAAAGATGTAATTATAAGAAATTATTCACAACTTAGGAATTAAAATACTGAACTTGTTCTCCCTAAGAGGTACCTCCAACACTTCGGACTACAACTCTGTTTAAAAGAGTTGAAGTCTTTTAACTCTCTGAACTCTTTTTTTAAAAGAGCAGTCAAAAAGCAGCCAAAATTCAATGTCTTAACTAATTTGAGTCTTCATCAACATCATATGGCATGCTTTGTGCAAAATAACACTTCACAGAAATAATTTCATGTTGATATTAAGAAAAGAAAAGCAATTAATCATCCACTGTATGAAATGTTCTGCAGTCACTGTCATATGCAATTTTATCAGCTGTACTGAAGCCAAAGTACATTCTGAATTTCACACTTCAGAGGACGAAATGGAGAACCTATACAGCTGTCTGGATTTTGAGAGAGTTGTATTCTGATCCTTTGTGTTCAGTAAAGGTTTTCAAACCAATACATGAGTATAACCCAATCATTCCCAATTATCAGTTTCATACTTTATTGAATTTCAAAATCGTGTTGATACAGGGCTGGAAAATATGGGGGAGTATTTTCTGATGGCAGGTATAGTCAGATTTCCTACCTTTCTGATACTTCCCATTTATAGGCTGAGTTTCTATTAGGAACAACATCTAGAAACTGCAAATAAGTAGCTTAGGATATTTTCAGACTTGACAGAAAAATCCATATAATATCAGACAAACTACAGGCTGTTAACCAATATCTCTGATCACAACAGTTTACATATCTTCCGTCTTATGTGTGTTATACAAGAATAGGCCTAAATGACATTTAAGCAAGTAAAAACCATACAGATAAATATAGTTAAAGCACATATTGAGATGCCCTGTTAAGATATGTTTTCTAAGTAGAACAGTTCATTGTATTGTCTTTTTTCTTTTTTCTCCTGAAAGACATGTACAGACCTGTGATATGAACTGAAATGGCCATTTTTTAAAAATATCTATCAATTCATAAGCCTAAATGAAACAACAGCATCTAAGGTAGCTAGATTGCTGTGAGTATATTAAGTTTATTAACTAATTCATAGTTAGTAAACTCTAGTAGAAAGCTGTGCTTGAAAATTGGGGGTTTAGGATTTATTGGGAAAAAATGAGTTTTTTAGGAACTAAAGGGTTAATTTAGTCACACAATATTCAGGCAAATAAGGAGTCAAACCTTACCTTCATTCAAATAATTTAGACAAAGTTAAAGTACTACATTGCCTGTCCTAAAGAAGTATTGAATACATACTATCCAGCCAAAATAAGAAAACAAAATACCCTGAAACAGAGGTCATAGAGCTGAGAGTGAGAGGATGTACTTGTTTGACAGAACAGAAAGGAGATTTTAACTAGAGCTGCGACAAGACAGGCAGACAGGAGAGACACCACAATTGGAACAGGTCTCCCAGGACCGTAATTACATCAAGGATCTCAGAGTAACTTGAGACTAGAGAATATGCAATGTCTTAGAACTTGTCATTTCCTAAAGCCTTGTGTTTTATTTTATGCCTTCTAGTTCTGCAGTACAAATTCTACCTGCCTGTTTCATGCAAGCAATTATACTGTACAGGAAGAAAGAAATTTTTTCTCCAGAGATGCACAATCCATATGCATGTATTTCACAGGGGCAACTTTATCCAAATATCTGATTATGAACTGAAACTCCTGGTATGCTGGTAAGATACGTACATCTAGACTGCATTCAAAGTGAGACGTTTTTCCCCAAGATATTGTTGGTCCTTGTTAACTACTTCACTGTTCCTTTCCCAGTAGCCACAGTGCAACCACTGGTCCTTACAAAACATTAAAAACACCTCATGAATGTGGGCATTATGGCCACTTGGAGGCCCCAGGCTTTACAGTGGCAGAGCAGATCAGAGGACTGAACTTGGAGAAGACCATATGCCAAATTCTTCTCTTTAACAACCAATGACAGAACCTGAAGGAACAGCAGGAAGATGTGCCAGGGGAGGTTTAGTTTGGACATTAGAAAAGGTTCTTCACCCAGAGGGTGGGGGAGCACTGGAACAGGCTCCCCAGGGAGGTGTCACAGCCCCAAGCCTGACAGCGTTCAAGAAGAGACTAGGAAAGGCCCTCAGACACATGGTGTGAACTGTGGGGTTGTCATATGCAGGGACAGGAGTTGGACTCGATGATCCTTGTGAGTCCCTTCAATTCAGGACATTCTATGATTCTATGATTTGCCACACTTTTTGTCAACAGAAGACAGAGTAGGAGTTGCTGAGGATGATGTACACACAGGTCTCATCCAAACATGCTGTTGGGATGTGGTTGGGCACATACCCAACCCTATGATCTGGAAACAGCTGGCATCCCACATTCATTAAGTGACTGCCAGCATTCAGTCCTTCTGTTGTCTAAACCTGCCCAGATTATATCTGTCTCGCATGGTGCTTAAAATACCAGTGGCGTCAGGAGCGGGGTTATGTTGGTGCTAATTCTAGTGAGCTGCTTCAGAACTATGGACAATATGAAACTGATAATGAATAGGAAAAAAAAATCATAAAAAAAATCAGAAGAACCTAATAAAGGTAGGTGAACAAGAAGCATGATGACAGATGAAATTCAATTTTGACACAGGCACAATATTGCCTATCAGAAGGCACAATGTAAAGTTCTAGTTCTAGCAACTGCAATTACTCACAGGAAAGACAATACAATTGTAATGTAATAAGTAAAAAAATTGGCCTGCTGAACTCTTAGTACTGACAAGGACATAGAAGCGAACAAACCCATATGTCCTCAAAGAATAGTCTAAGTCATTGTACTAAGAACTAAACTATGTTTTTAATGTACCAGGTAAATGTATTTGATTTCAAAATCATTATACAGCAACAAGTACAAAAAGACACATTTTAACAGATCTATATCTACACCACAAAAAAAAATAATTTTCCTTAGCTCAAGTATTAGCTAATCGATGTTGAAATGTTACTGATATAGGATATGAATCCTGCCTTATTTAGAACGGTGTCGTCTCCTGTCTGGTTTCCTTACCAATCAGCCACCATTTCCGTTTAAGTACAATGATGTTATAAAAGAGTGGGAAAAGGCCTATTGATTTCAAAAAAATAGCATAGTGAAAATCTACTGAGAGATTTGCAGTTTTATTCAGTAATTCAGGTTAAAATGAAGATAGATACATAATGACATACCCGCTGAGAATGAAAAATTGCTCATAGGATTAACAGAATCACCTTTCAATTGGAAAAAAAAAAAAAACAACACACAAAAAACCCACAAGAAGACATGAAACCAGTAGTGTATCATTTCATACTGCCTTCATATTCTATTTCCTTTGTCTCATCACTACTTCCGAATATGCTTTAGAAAAACATCCCAAATCCCCAGCAAAATTAAATGACTTCTGTGGATGCTAGAGCAAGACATATCTTTCATCTAATAAATGCAATCTTACCAAATATGCAGTCAAAGAATATGAAGATGTGCAGAATTTCTGTGAACTACCACAGACTACCTATAAATTTCATCATTTTTATCAACCTTAAGCACACTTCTAGATTGTGATTCTGTTTATGCATTTTGTCAAACTTTGTCTTCCTTTTAATCTCTTTAATTGAGAGAATATTTGATTCCTTCTTACTCTTCCATATAGATAACCAGTACTCATCCAGGAAAAAATATTTCTTCTACATATTTCACATGAGCTATTATTGCAGCAGAAGGTGCCATGTCACTGTAATTGCTGTTAAAACAGATTTTGGTTTTAGTTACCTATGAAATAGAGTGCACTCTAATAGAAAACAATGACAACAACAACAATAACAGCTTATTAACGTAAACACAACTTATTGCTCAATGTTGCATGAGCATCTGTGTGCAGTGTTTTCCTGCAGCCATATTAATATAAGCAAAGAATTCTCAGTTATGCCTGGTCAATGTAACTGTGGCAGAAAAATCTATTCCACCGTGTTCAGCAGAGTGTATTATAAGATAGAATTTGACATAATCAAATTTCCAATTTTAGAGACTTGAATTGTCTTGGATGCATATACAATTTCAGGACTTCCCTGAAACTAAACTAAATAAATAAGTCTATGGAATCTAATTCTGGAGTGGAACTCTCGTAAGGATACATAGCTTTTCAAAGCTGTGTGAGTTGGCTTCTTGCAGCACAGCCATAAAAGCTGAGAACAGCTTCTCAAGCAGGACTCTTTAAAACTTTGGTACTATTTAGAATTGAGACTCTGAATAAGAAAATGTAAAAAAAAAACAAACCAAAACAAAGCATTAATGCATCTGAACTTTTTTGGACTATTCAGAAGATTCCTTGTAATTTTATTTTGTATGTGGGGAAATTTTCATGTAGTTCCTGTTCTCACCATATTGGTATATACTCACACAACTAAATTTCAGGTTTGCAATAAATTCTGACACAGAAACCTGAGTTTGCAGGTGGTTGACAAATATTTTTCATTTATTCAAAAGTTAGTCTAAAAACCATCTCTTGATGATTTCTAACTCTCGCTTAATACAAAAAGAATTCTATTTTATGTGGATGACAATATGAAGTTCTCCTGTGAAAATGAATGATTACAGCAGGTCCAGCCTGAGTATGACAGTCTTGCCAACGTTATGCCCAAAACTCGTGATTCAGATCCTGGAAATCAATTATTAATTCTTATATAACATAGTAATTTGTATTTGCCTTCTGAATTTTTAACTGTATTTCCAACTCTTTCACTGTAATTATGAGTGCTATAGCTTTTTTCTTGATAATTTTATTGCAGATCTGTGGATCTCCTCTTATTTGTCAATATGTTTCTAGCAATACATAGGCTAAAGTAAGTAGTACTAAAGTAATATACATTTTCTATGATGTTGCATGTAGTATAATACATGTAGCCTGAAAATGAAAATTAGTGTGCAGTCATAAATTATATACTATATTCAATCAAAAATCCAGACCTACTTTATCAGATTAAGTTCTGATTTTTTTGTTATAACTTCTATTTGACAAACTTCTCTCTAACAATGTATATTTAATCAATGGTCATATATATCCTCTTCTGCTTCCATTTTAAACCTGAGTTTAATTTTTTTATTTTCTGACTCTTCTTGATCTACCTTTGCAGTTTGTCTTCGGTGATGCAACTTTGGGGAATCAAGAATTACCTGCAGTGTAATTGATACTCTATATAATAATTTGTCTCTCATACAATTAATGAAGAAAACAGAAATAGTTTGTGGTTTGTTTATTTTTTTATCTTTTCTTCAAAGCCTTATTACCTTTTAGAAATGTAATAAAGAAACATATGACATCATCAAAACCAGTTTTTAAATGCCAACTTTGATAAAATTATGTATTTGGTACTTCCCCTCTTTATATATGTATATAAAAGATATACTATGTCCTTCCTTCTTAAGTGAATCTGAACGTGAATCAACATCAGTCATAACCAAAATTTACTAAAACACTTCTCAGTGAACATTAGCAGCTGTATGGGCAGATAACAGACTCGTGATTGAGACCTTACATTATCATTATATCTATATAAATACATTTGAATTATTTGCAAATGAAATAAAATTCATGGAATCTTATTTTTCCCTTTCAATTTCTGTTTAATCCTTTACATTTCACTTAGTAGTTTTATGTGGATTCTACATAGTACAGTGGTATCAGAGATGCAGACCACTTCAATGAATCTTTCTAAATGCCCTGCAACTATGGACTATTTCCAGTTTTAAATTGCAATGCATTCTCAGTACATGCTTGTTATTATATTCAAGCAACAGGTTTCTTTGGTAACCACTTCAAAGGTCAGTTATCATGCCCACAGAAACAAATCAAATGAAAATGTTAAAATTAATTAACAGGTATTAATTTTAATGTGTAAGCCTACTTTTTGCATTGCCCATGCTTTTTCTTATTATCTGTCAATCATATTTCTCTATGGATAGTAGGGAAGTTGCAGATTTTGCTCCCAAATCTGAAGAAATATTTCCCTTTATTGTAAAAAATGAGATATAAGGAATGAAATAGAAATAATGTGCCTAGCAGATCAAAGTCTGAAATTTGGAAGATTGTAGGCACAACACTATCCCTCTATCTTATCCTGCTAATGCTACTCATACAGTTTAACATACAAGTACCTTGAATAGCTTGGCTTGCAAACAGGCAAAATACAAACAGTATTAAAGGACAAGACAGACCAGATCTAGGCAATAACCCCTGACCCTCTTTGGAATATAAAATTCAAGACTTCAGTATTTTATCTCATGGTAAATGAGTTTTCTCATTTACCAACATAGACTCTATTTGGTCTATATGAAATTACTTTGCCAATAATAAATCACAGGTTACTGCTAACATTTGAATAGAAACATTCTGGCTTGCTATGTACTCCTCAGTAACCCAGAGTAAAAAGTAAAAAAATTCTTTAATGTGCCATATTAGTTGTCTTAATAAGTCCCTACCTACAGGGAGTAGATGATTGATTGCTCACTTGCAAGTTTATAAGAAGTATTTGCAGTACCTACTATGTGGAGTTCAGCAAAAGCACTTACGATTACAACACAGGTTAGACACCTGACACTTTGAAGATGTGTGTATATAGCTGCAGGTCATCTTGGATTAGACTATCCTCCTGCCATTTGTGGCTAATTCAGGTATTCTTGTCTTGTTTCAGAAATATCTATACAAAGCATCCTTACTGATGTGGTGGCTGAGAAGATAATCTCTCTTAGTGTCCTAACTGGGATGGAGAACACATGCTATAGGAAGCACGCAGATTTAAAACACATTTGTTTGCACCTCAGATAAAGCCAATAGTCCCAGAAGCATTTTCTGCATTCTAGTGGCATCTGATCTTAGGTTACTTGCCAAACTCTGGAGAGAAGCTGTATCTTAGCAGGTAGGCTCCTAACAACAGGGTATTGATCATACCTCCAGCTAAACATCTGCCATGCTGGGGAATCTATTTTATGTAGTTCACATATGTCCTTGTAATTGTCACTGAGATAATAGAGATAATGCAATGTAAAGCTTCTGCAGTCTTCTTTCAAGACCTACATCTGACTCAGGTAGTCATCGATTCCTTCATTCATCAAATGTGTTGACAAACCTGCCATGCTACCACCCATAGGTATCCATCAGCTGGATTCTTCGGTAAGCTGTCTGAATATCTTTAGGGTAGAATGCAAGTCCTGCAACTCAAGAGCCATAAAACTCTTGAGAAGATTGTTGGCAGACGCAACTTTGAAGAAAATCACTATCATTTTTTATCTGAAACAGATCTTTATTGAGACTCTTTCAGGGCTCCTGTTTTTCTTAACAAATAAAACACTGAGAATAAAGAAATCTCTTCCCCTGAAGTTTAATAAAATCTCTTCTATCAAACCTAAAGGAAAAACAACATTCGCATTTTTAAAAGGTTTCCATGAAAATCAAGATGATGTTAGATGTAGTCCAGTTTTCAGTTTGGCAATTGATAAGATGCAGTTGTACATTTTTACTTTAACAATTTACAGACTTTTGGAGGTTAAACCAAAAGCAGTATAAAATGTTATATTTCAGTTAAATATCAAGTAATAATACGTTCATTCAATTGTATGATATTCAGCAGTGCCTTTTATTTGTCTGGAACTTCAGTACGCTGCACTGCAGTGATGCAGATTCAAAGGGTCTTCATAAATTCAGATGAAACTGGCTAAGTTACACAAACAGGCTGATGGAAAGGGCATCCTCATCTACATTACTCAGCGTGTCTATCTTAAAAGTGTTAACCAGTGGCAATATTGAATACACACCAGAATCTCTTCCTTGGAAGAGAAATCAAATGAGGTGCATTGATATTCTAAACCATTCAGTGACATAGAGCCTGTTCAGACACCTTAGAAGATCATGTTTACATGGGGAATGCTCTCAGTCTCCAAGAAACCAGTCACTCCAGTACAGTTCCTGTTCCTCTCAAAAGCAATAAAGGCATATGTTTTTGCATTAGTAAAGATATACTGCAGTAAACAATGACTTTCAAAACTATTGGCTTTTACCTTAAAGGTTATGCTCACTTGTTTGCTTGGTATCTTTTATATTAATAGTCCCACACAGTCAGCACAGGATAGTTGAAATCCCAATAAACAAGGGTGGTGACCTTTCGTTACTTGTAAACATAAGGCAAACTCTATCAAATATTCAACAAATTCTCTTACAATAGCACCTGTGTTCTAAGCCCAAGAGAGAATTTGAGAGCAAGCAGATGGATGAGGTATTCATATCAAAATACAGTCCCAAGAAAGAGATCAGTGCAGAAATGCCAACTGAGATTTTATTTACTGTTCTACTCAGTGAGATGTAGAGAGAATAGGAAATTGAAAATACAGATGTGATAGGAATTCTATATAAAAGCACCCAAAAACATGCAATATCTGATGTACTCAATTCCACTTCTGTATATACTTATACTGAGGTATCAGCAACCTCAGCTTTCTTAAGATACTCTGCCTATAAAAAGGATAACTTATACATTGGTTTTAGCATCAGACCTCCTCTTTGAAAATGTCTCCTTTCCAAGTAAACAATGTAGAATTGATATAGCTACATCTGCAACAAATAGCATTTTTATTTTCTTTTGGCCTCCTGTCATTCTAAATTGAGAGAAGGAACTTCCTCTGTGGTTCCTTTTGAAATTCCTGCAATTCACTGGAGACATTTTGAAGTAAAATGGGTTTTGTTGCTTTTGGGTAAAATATTTATAGCCCTTTATGAAGACCAGAATCAAGAAAAAGCAACATTTTTAAAATACTTCCTTTTTACTGGATAACTTCCTCTGCCTTTGCACTTCAACTCTTGCTCTAGATAGCCCTTACATGGTAGACTTCTCAGGATTTTTTCATAGACAGTTGTAGAACACTGTGAATCCACTACCCACTGACACTAAAAGCAGCCTCATCAAACTCAGTATCAATCAGTGTTTGTGGCTACAAATATTAACATTCAGGTTTTGTCCTCAGACTTTAACTACATAAAAAAGATGTACTTTGTGCTAAGGGGAAAAAAAGTATAAATCTTTCCATCTAATAATTATACTTCAGTCCATGTCTGTTAATCAGTCTTCAAAGAACAAGGGTAGACAAAAAAAAAGCTTTTTATAAGAAGCCTTATTCAAGAAAAAAGAAGTGTGCAAACACAAATTTCAAAGCATTAGAATGGCGTTTCCAATGAGTTTCAATTTTCTTATATCAATTAAAAAAAAATTTCATTTTCTTCTGAAGCATTATGGGCAAACTTACTTCTAGAACTTTAAGCTCAAGAGACCATGTGTGTTCCTGGTCTGACTCCAGTGGTTATTATAAACCCCATAACAGCAAAAAGTTTTACATAAGTAATTTTTGCTTTTGCATTTGTGTAGATACTCCTTAGAAAATATTTTTATGAACTAGGATGCTTCTCCTATCTGAATACGAATGAGAGGTTGAAGTCTTGTGGGAAAAAGCTCATAATAATTTATATAGTGCATAAAAAGAAATACTTTCTTAAAATAGGATCAATAAGATCATGCAATGTACTGTCTATTTTGATCACTTAACATGATGAAGAGCCTCTCTGAATTGGCAATTCTTAATTAACAGCTCATTCCTAAAGATATTTTCTTCTTTGAGAATCCTTGCCAAAGACAGTGGAAACACCTGAGGTAATACTTGTCTCATAGATTAATACCCATGGGGAAAAAAAAAACAAAAAAAAAACAAAAAAAACCCAGACACCAAAAATGTGCTTTCTCACAACCACTCAGACTATTCTAATAAATCTTGCTTATGATACTTCATTAGCATTAACATAGCATAAAGTGAAGTACATTTTTAGTATTTGGGGCTCATAAATATTTTGGGGGCTGATATAAACTCTTCAGTACTTTTGTACTGTGTAACTGATCTTTCAGTTATTAGCAGAGATGCACTCAAGAACACAGATTAGAGATTATTAAAGTCAGCACAGCACTTACATTCTTGAGCTGTTTCACTTAAATAAAGTGAAAATGTTATGATTTCTGCTTTTCTTAGCACTCCTCAAACACCAAATCATTAAAAAAAAAAAAGGCGGAAAAAGCCCAAACAAACAACAAAAACCAAAACGAACCAAAAAGATAAAAATACAGATATACATGGATTTCTTGCTGAAGAGGAAATGTAGTGTCATTGCAGGTTCACTTCAGATGTGTTTCTTACACTATTTCACTGAATACTAAACAGATACTCAAAATACTTGAAAGCATAGTGAACAACTGAGTCTAAAATCCCTCTGAATTTATCAAATAGACATATTCAGAATATCTGGATGCCTACCATATTTTAAAAGAGAAAAAAATAACTCTACTCAGGAAAACACCGAAAATAATTATTTTGAAATTACACATAATAATGTATTTACATTCTTATTATGATTAATAAAAAAGGCAAGAGTCTGATGGAAACCACTGGGTGAGAAAAAATGGAAAGAACATAATCACTTATGTGTACTAATAAAAGGATTTCCTAGACTGTGCAGGACAAAATGAAACTGGGATCCTACCCTGAAAAATGTGCAAAACTTGTCTTTACTAATAGATAAGAAAGAAAATAACTTACATTGAAATTAACACTACAATGAACAGGTTTAATTTTTGTGAATCATAATGATGAGCTAAGACTGTGGTATGCCCTTCCTCCACTTAGCATGAATGCTTCCAAATTAGAAGTGGAAAGTTTGCAATTTAAGTGGCCTATCACTTGGACAACATTAGCCATCACATCAGACTTACGGAGCTACAGACATTTAACACGGTACCATACTGCAATGAAAAGGCAGCACATGGAGGCGTCCAAAGGTGCAACCGGGTGCCACATGTTCTTTTGACTTCTCATGACCTTTTAAAACTTTAAAATTACAATAACATCAAGTTATAAGCATTCACTTACGACAGAAACCTGATCCAAAGTCCACTCAGCCAGCTGTGGCTGCCAGAAAGAATGGACTATGGAATCACAAGTTACTCAAAATTTCTCATTTGAACTCTGCACATCTGACATGACAGAAATGCAGCAACAAAGTGCGTACAAACAAATGTGGTTCTGTGCTTCTGGCATTACATATGGTAGGTCAGGAACAACCATTACTTGTCTTGCAATGCTTTTCAGCATTTCAAATTTAACTCTTTCCTGAACTTTATTTTTCAATGCTCGGAAGCAATTAAATCACGTAGTATTTTACCAAACGTAAATGATTTTTCTTGACGGTAATAATACTCTCTCTCTTAATAGATTAGTGGAGCATTAGTTATTGCTGTAAATAGTTTTGCTTTTCCTTAATGCTACCTTGGTATAATTTCAAGTAATACTTGTAATTCTTATCGTTTTGAACAATCTTCTAATGTATTCTTCCTTCTTTTGCCTTGAGAGAAATCATGCATTTTATGCACATTGATTACCATAAACTGTTTAGAGTCTTTTAGGCACTGAGGTAAGGAAGCTTTAATTTCTTTTGGGATTGTAACTCTCCTAAGGAGTTACAACTCCAGAGCAGGGTGAACTGGGATAATTTCTTGTCAGGGGAATTAATGACGACCCTATTCTTGAACAGTGCTGGTATTTTACTGGTGCTTCGACAGAAGACAGATTGCTTTTTGCTGCTTCTTGTTCTTAAAGGCTTTGCACGACTAACAGCCTTTCACTTGCAGACAGTGTTTAGGGCACAGGAAAGTCTGAAGGTTATTATCACATCCCTGTTCCATATTATGTGAATGATTGCTAGAAAGCTCACAGTGCCTCTGCTGCCTTCTTAAAAATACAGCTTTGAGACCGCAGAGCAGGGTAAAAGATTTTTTCTATGTGTGTAAATTTACAAGGAAAAGAAAAATTTAAAATTTGTCACATAAACTTGTAAATCATTTTCTGTTAAAAAAAATGTTTATTTTGAACCATATTGATAAAATACAGAACAAATGAAGGACAAGGAGCCAGCCTAAGTGGAAATGAAAAGCCTTGAGTAAAAGGGAGTGTGCAGCTACTCTGTCCCACAGCTGATAAGGAATCAAACATTGACAAAAGGAAGCCCTTTGATGCTTGATACCCCCAGCAGCAAGGCAGATTTAACCCATCTCAACCTTATACTAAACAGAATTTATTCCCCTCTCTTGTCTAGCACGGTTATATTCATGGTTGCCCTGAACAAGGCTAAAACAGGTTCACACACACTCTACACCTCTGTGCAAGATTACCTGATACCAGGGGGACTCTGAACTACCACGGGCTATGAATGAAGCATCCTGTACAGCAAAGCTAAAAGGCACCAATCAACACTGACTTCCCTGTACAGGCAGAAAAGGGCCTCCATATGTAGCCAAGGTCACAGGTGATGTTGCAGAGGCCTTTCTGTCTGAAACCTCTTTCCAAAAGCAGTGCTCTGGCAGATGTCAGGTGTGCTCGTGATATATATTCCACCTGATAATAATACATGTAGCCCTTTTACTCCTGTTACTTGAATTCATACTCTATAAATAACAGGATATATGCTATAGGAAATAATTGTGTAGTAAAAAGAGAAATAATATCTGCGGTTGTTCTTTTTCCATCTCTAAATTATTTTAAATTATCAAGACCTTTACATTCTATCTACATACTTCCCTTTCACATTTCTGTTCAAATAATACATTTCTTGAACATGGAGCATCCTGATATGTTGTTAACAACTAGGAACAGGAAAAAATGAGCTTCACAGCATGACATAATAACTAAAATTACTCACTTCAGACATGTGAATTGCATAGTCTTTCGAAATTACAGAGGAGAACATTAGAAATTATTCCTGGATGTTCCGCAAGTGCAGTAAGCCTCCATAAACACCAATTGTAATTTTGCAAATATCGGCATGGTTTTAATGCCTAATAAAGAAAGTGTCAAAGAAAAACCTGGAACTTGAATCTACAGGATTTTATTACAAAGTATTATTTTTTGTGAGAAATGTGGTAGAGCGTAATATATTTATAAATTCAACTAAGAGGGAACAAACAGGGTTTTTTTGCTATTTCAATAGTCCTGGCATGAATAGAAAGTTTTAAGCAGAGTTTTCACTTTTTACTACAACACTTGACCTTGTTTGCTTACTTGTGTATAACTGCAATGTATGTAGTTTTCTACTTGCTGTGATATTTTCACTTGCTTTTACTACTTTTAAAAATTCCCAAGAATACAATTTACATATAAGCCACTAGAGCATTTTAACATGGTTTGAGAGTAATCTTAGCACTAACATTACTTTGAAGCCCTACAAAGTGGTTGAATGTGTAAACGGTCCTTCACATACTGAGACACGAAACAGTTGAATAATTTCTTTGCATTACCCTTTATTTACAAAAAGAAATCTTCAAACATAGAAGACTTTCATTCAGAATCTCATAGAAGTTGCTATTTAAAGACAGAAAGAAGCTACAGAAGTTATTGCACTGAAAACTAATTTGTATATTTGTTTTATTATTTCACTTTTAGAATAATTAAGGAGACTTAAAGCAAAGCCCATATCAAAATTCAGTTAAGATGCTTGACAGGCATCTCTTCTCTAAACATCCAAGAGAATATAAAGAAACACAATAAGTAGGTTGTATCGTTACTAGCTATTATAAGTTGCGTTACACTTAGACCTGGATTGAAGGCACCCACACTGAGCAATCATTTCCTCTCTATGCCCAAAACACAAGTGAAATCTGCAAGTCACCTCTGAGGTTTTCAAATTACAAACATGCACATAAAATCATGTCACCTTAAACTATTCAATATTTTTCCTCTCTCTATTCAGCTTAATAAATCTTTTATCAGCTCTAACAGAATAAAATTTAAAAAAAAAAAAAAATGGGGGAGATTTCCATTAAGTATTTCAAAATTCTCCTGATATTTCACATCTGTGCATGTTTTAGAGGCAACTGCACTACAAGAGAAACGTATAATCAAAGACCAGCTTGGGTACAGACAGACTTATGCAGAAGCTGAAGCAGCTTCTGAAAAATGAGTCCTTGACAATGTGATCAGGACTGTCTGCATTGCATTAGCAATTCACATGTCCAGATAAGCCGTGGCCTGATTAGATACTCCAGTCATTGAGATAACACAATTAACCCTTGGAGAGTAGCACAAATCCTATTTTTTGTGTATGTTTTAGGTTTGTTTGTTTGTTTTCTACAGATGATGTGAGGGGAAGGAATCTGAACTTCATCTGAATATAACACCAAGGTACAGCCAAGGTATGATCCTTGACCTGAGAATCAGAAAGTAGTCTAGGGCTCTACTATTTACCATGACTGAAAGAATTTTTCAGGACTTTATGTCATCTACTTTCAAACAATGGGTAAAGGCTACAGCAATGACATTATCCCCTTTTATATATTCTCAAACTCTTAAGTCTTTTAGAATATCTGTGTTGAATGCATTTGCAGTTGCAATTGTTTCTCATAAGAGTAAATGGAAGTCCTAGTAGTTTTGAAATAGCTTTTCTTAAATGCTACATCCATGCACTTTTAAAGCCTGTCATGTTTGCATATATCGACAGGGAAGAAAAGGAAGGAAAATTCAATGCTCAGAAGTTATTTATTTTATATAATTATGAAAGAATAACATCTACAGGATAAACATGAAGTCCATGATCAACCATGTTATAGGAGTAAGTTATCAATTAGAATTTTCTGTTCCCTTCCCTTCCATTTTGATCACTAAATAAGTAAAGTTCAAGATCATGATATTTCTTGTGAATTCCTTCTAAGAGATATTTTTCTGGTTAAGTATAGGACTGAATTTCCTAAAATTTAAGTAGTAGTCAGAAGAAATCCATATGAGGTCACAGCACCTCCAAGTTTCAAAGAAGATGATGGTAAGAAAACTTTCCTGTTCCAAAACATTGCTGTGAACCTATATCCTTGTCCGGAAAGTCATAGTAAAGAAGATAATGCCCTATTAATAAATTATGAAATATATAATCAATTACTTTTCTTTCTGCTTGAGGTTACTTTATAAATGGATACATAAGAAGCCTTGTGTTTCCTGGAACTTTAGAAAGTTACAAATTGTGGGTTGTTCCTACAACTGGAAAAGATCATTTAAAGAGCTCCAGTTAAAATGCTAGCGTAAATGTCTGTACTCTCCATTTATTGTGGGAACTCTGGCAAATATTTCCTCTTGTAGCTTAAAAAAAGAAGCCACTGAGAGAAGCTTTTGCCTTTATTTTTATTCACAACAAATAAAACTCAGTGCAACGAGATTTAAGAAGACAAGGCTGATACTCTTATCACCTTGAACTATTTTGACATTTATCTATATGTCTACAGGAACGGTATATTTAACTTCTTTTTTTTGTGTGTGTGTGTATGTGTGTGTTTTTCCTTACTGTTGTTTTGGCTGACAATAAAGATTATTATTATTATACCTAGACTGCTGGGTATTTGTAACACAACCCCCACCCAAACACAATAAGAAGAGAAAGAAAAGGTTCTGTTCTTCACCTTAGTAGCAGTCACACAAAGATAAGCCAACATGTTTTCAGTGAATCATAAATGCCTGCAAATAGACCTTTTTAAACACATCTATTGCTTCAAACAATCATGCTTTCTATTTTAGAGAAGAGGGGCTCAGTGCATTCTCTTCCATAACATACCTTACAGATCTTTGCCTCTTGTATTATTTCTGCTCATTGGACAAGAGTATGAATGACCCAGTGAGGGAGTATAATAATTAGGATATGGTATGAAAGGACAAGCAGAACCTGGGGACACTCCACTTGTGCCACTGCAATAATACAGTAAGCTTCTGATGCAGCCCAAAATCATCATTCTTCCAGTCACTGCAACAACTGGCTGTTTCTCTTTGGCCACTAGATTAATCCATTTGTTCAAATATTATCAATTAACTTTGTCATCCTCCATTATTATGTTTCCCTTCTTTATTCACCTTTTTTGTCTTCTTGCCTGTGCCTTGCTTTTCATGTGCCCAGTAGTACTCAACACTCTCCTATATTATCTATTTACCTCCTTCTGATGTCCTTTGCTCACTTTTGTTCTTTCTATCTTTGAATTTCCACTGGTGTTTCCACCACTGCAAAGAAAGGACTGAAAACAGGATGCAAGCTGTAATTTTATAGGCAGACTTCAAAAAAATAAAATTATTATAAAAGTTGAGATAGCCAAATAATGTAATTGCAAGGCACTATCACTGTGTACATCATTCTCCTATCCACCCTGCATGAATTTACACTGTCACAAGTAAAATCAGAGTCAGCTCTTCCTTTTTTTTTTGCCTGAGAAGTGCCCAATGACTATGTCTAGTGCTGTATAAATGCAAACAATTAAAAAGATAGGATTTCTGCCTTGAAGATTATACAGCGAGGAATAGAAAAGAACAGAAATGAAAGCAAGATGAGGGGGAAGAGAAGGCAAAACAGGCATTAAACACACAGATAAAATATGAGACACATTTCAGAGGCAGCTGAATAGTACCGATAGTACTTTGAAACAAGAACAAATTGGGGAGTAAATAAGACTGAGCTGGAAGCTTGCACTGGAAAGAGAGAGAAGGAAGTGGATTTTGCAAGAAGAGATTGATGATGTTCTAAGTGTTTTATGAGTATGGACTCTGAAGTTTAAAGAGGATTTTCTACAATAACATAAGTCCCAGCTGGGCCAATTTTCTAAATCATGAAGGACATTCCTGTCAGTCTGACTGTGTTGGTCTCGATGAAAGGTTTTCTCATCAAAGCATCCCCCACTTTACCGCCCTCTCCCCCCCCAGACCATGACCACTAAAAAAAGGTTATGAATATTTCAAAGAACTAAATGGCATGGATGGATTAATATTTTAATTCAAGTTATGCTTGCCTTTTATCGAGATGTAACTTTGAACATAATAAATTCTGTTTAAAGAACCAAAGGCTTTCATAGTCTATATTTTGCATCCTTTTTAATTATTTAGTTTAAGTTCTTTCCAGACACTGGAATGTTTATGGACGTAGCCAATGGCATGCCAAAAGCAGAGAACAAAACTAAGACTGTATGCAGCCTACTCCTCTGATAAATTTTCAATCTAAAACAAAGAAGAAATCTGTTTTCCATTGCCTACTGTAAACATTTGTGCCATAATTTTCTTTACTTCAATTGACAGTTCTATAAAAAGAGCACTGTACAATATATACCAGAAAAAATGTGAAGAAATATTTTCTGAGGCTGGCTGCAGGTGACAGCTGAATTATGCCAGGCTGGCCAGTGAATGCTACTGGGAATGTTCACAAGACTAGAATTCAACAGGACTGAGTGATTCACTCACCTCCTTCCATGACATGATCACATTTATTTCAAGGAACTAATTGACAATAAAGTTCAGGCGTGTTATCATATAAAACCAAAACAAACTGAAAAGACTACTGGCCAACAAAGACTTTGCACTTCAAATAAATTTGGAAACACAGGTAAAATGTCCTAAACTTAACAAAAGCAAAATTTAATTATAGTGGCCTGAATTTTGCATTTCTGTCATGAAAAGTTAATATTTCTGATAATAACCTTCAGAGAATATCTCAGTGCTTTTTTCACTTAGTAGCTCTTTCAGTTTTTATTGGATTTACTTCATTACACCTTATTTGGTTCAGTTCATTCAATTCATTCATAGGTAACCTGGGCTCCATTAGACAAAATTATTGCCAGTATGTCGAGGGAGATGATCCTTTCCCTCTATTCAACACTGGCAAGATATGTCTGGAGTGCTGGGCCCAGTCCTGGGCTCCTCAGTACTAGAGAGTCATGGACATACTGGAGAGAGTCTGATGAAGGGCCAAGAGGATGATTAAGGGACTGGAGCATCTCTCCTAAGACAAGGCTTAGATGGGGATCTCTATAAGGTACATAAATACCTGAAGAAAGAGTGCAAAGAAAACAGAGCCAGGCTCTTTTCAGTGCTGGCCAGTGACAGAACCAGAGAAAATGGGCACAAACTGAAACACAGGAGGTTCTCACTGAACATCAGGGAACAGTTTTTCACTGTGAGGGTGACCAAACACTGGCACATGTTGCCCAGGAGATATCCAGAGATATTCAAAAGATGTCTGGACACAGTCCTGGGAAACTGGCTGTAGGTGGTCCTGTTTGTTGGACCAGATGACCTCCAGAAGTTCCTTCCAGCCTCAAGCATTCTGTGATTTTCTGATTACTTCCTGTACTAGTTGTACCAACCTAACCCCACTTATCCAAAAATTCCTTGGTATTTCCTATACTTTCCTACCTATGCCTCTTTATCCTGCTCTACATAGCTATACACAGTCTTACATCAAATGCCCTCTTAAAAGGCAATGAGGGTTAGCATTCAGCAGTTAACAAAGGTTAGTGCTCAAGGGAGAAAAGACTTCATCTTTTGTTTCTTCAAGAAAAAAAAAAAAATTCTCCTTCACCTTTTATTTTTCTTGTATTACCAATCCGTGAGCCCCTCAAGGTACAGAGGATGAACACTGAGGGTACATCTCTATTTGATTTGAGCAATAGTTAGTATTTTGGCAACCTCCAATTGACACTATTGTGTCAAAGAGTTTACAATGAGGAAAATTTCAGAATACACTAGAGAAAAGCTTTCAGCAGTCATGTTGGATTTTTTCTTTTTTTTTTAAATCACATTATGCTAGAAGTATGAAATACATGCTGTCTCATGTTAATGAGAGTGGTGGTGAAATTGAGGCCTTGCTGGTTATAATTTGGAAAGCAGAGCAAAGCAAAATAGTTCAGCTAACAATAGAATCTGTCCCAAACTCTCAGACCCACAGTGAAGCTGAAATAATACGAAGCAACGTTCTTGCAGTTTTCAGGATTGCTATTGAGGCAGGATATTCTAAAGTGACTATGGTAAATATTGCTTTTCTGTCAGCCATTTATGGTCCAAAGATTTTCACTTTCAAAATCACAGGATGTCTGAATGGTTGAGGTTGGAAGAGAGCTCTGGAGGTCACCTGGTCCATCTCCCCTGCTCAAGCAGGGCCACCTAGATTTGGTTGAGCAGGACTGTGTCCAGATAGTTTTTAGATATCCCCAGGGATGGAGACTCCACAACCTCCCTGGGCAACCTCTTGCTCCCTTTGGAAGTAAACCAGCAAACTTAGTAAAATCCAAGACTTAATATCTTCTCTCCCATTTTATATACTTTCCTCTTTTCGTTAAGTTGCAATAATCTGTAAAAAAATGGATATTATTATCTCTTTCAACCCAAATTCTCACTTCAGGTAGAGGTAGTGATGAGATAAGTATGGAACTACACAGACCTCAAAAGGGCCATGGAGGTTTGTCAGCAAAGAAGTTTGTGGTTGTATTTTTGAGATCACATATTATACTATCACTATATTGTATTTCATCTCCTCCCCAACCTTTTTTAACTGTGAAATCTGTGCTACAGATACTATTTTGTGTTTATTTCTAAATGTATTTACAAGATAATTTGATACATAAAGCTTCCTGTATTAAAGAACACACAGCGCTGACTGCTTGTTTGCAACAGTGAATAACATAATCTTGGAGCAGGAAGTACTTTTATAATAAAAAGAGAGGGAAAGAAAAAAAAATATAACCTATTGCATCTTACAATAGCAGATTTCCAAACAGTCATATATGCCTGTACACACTTAGAAAACTAAATTGTAATTAATCCATGAATCCTTTGTCATTCCATTCTTCTTTGCATAGTGACAGAAACTCACAGATATTCTCAGTTTGCTAGTTGTGACTGTTCTCTTCCACAAAGTGCAAAAAAATTCCATTTAATACACCACTGTGGTTTGGTAGTCTGAGAAATGGAGTGTTAGAATTTGCTACGTAGTACAAATTAGTGCAGTAAGGCAGGTTCCAACTTGGTTATGGTTTCTTCTGTCTTGTTTTGTTTTTCTCAGACCTCACAAGGCACAGAATGTCTTGCATATATGGGCCTATGACAGACACATGTGCACATCAGCATGTGCAGCAACATGCTCCAGTTATGCCAAACTGTATGACAGAATAGAGTTTATGGCATCGGAGGCTGTCAGGGAATATACTATCACAAGACATATTCCCCAGCTTCAGTGCATTGTTGCTGCCTTCTTTCTACTCTGGTGTAGTCGTCTGGTGAAAACTAGGTCCTACAGTGGGAAAAAAGCATACATCTCATATACCACTTGGCTTTAGAAATCAGGAAGGCCTTAAGATCCTCATTTTGTTTGCTGTTATTTAGAAGTAGAAGCAGTACTTCCTCCCATTAGACTTTGTTCAAGCTGATTGTAAATTCCAGAGTCATTCTCCTAAATACAAAGTTGCACTATAACCATTAATATCCGCTATTTGTGTGGAATACCTTGCCACTGGACTGTTCATGGAGCACAGTGCTGACTACCTCTTCTATCAGAGCTCTTAATCATAAACTATTGTCTGAAGGTCAGATGACAAAAAATACAGTTACGTTCTCAAGGCTCTCCATTCTGTTATAGTTCTTCCTGCACTAATCAGATATTTACTTTGCTACTGAACACTGAAAGTTGATTTAGAATTAATACCATACTTTGAAGTAGCTCCTCAGACACTTCAGCTTATGTGGAGTTGGGCATGGTCTCAGGCAGCCATGGCCAGACTCCTGCCAGCCCTGTTGTCTCCCCCATGAAAAGCCCAATGCAAAGGACCCTTCCACACCCTTCGATGTGGAATCACTGCATGAGTATTGCTCAGATGCCAAAAGGAGAATAAAAGGATTGGCTTAAATATCAGCTGGTCACAGCTGTTATCTGTTTATTTCAACAATCTTAATTAAGCAATTAAGATTGTTTACTACTTTGTATACAAATCTTTGTCGCTATATTTAAAACAAACAAGACAGTGCATTAGCTTCTCCCACAGTCATTTCAAAATAGATGAGCAATAAGTGCACCTGAAAGTGGTCCAACAGTAGAACCAAGTTTCAGAAGTACACAGTTTAACCCTAGGTCATCAGGTTTATCTTAAATAAAGAGCTAAACTGTGTTTAAAATGAAACACAAAATATACAGAACATTTCAGGTTTTTCTTGTGCTTTATTGATTTAGGATAAATAAAAAAATACAATAATTTTTGCATATAATTGGAGTGCCACCCTCGCATTTGTATTTCAGATGTAGCACATGAAAATAACAGGTAAAATGAGAAAACCCTGTACTTTCATCTGCACTACAGGTATTTCCTCCACATTCATCAGAAACCTTTCCTGCCTATTGTGAACTTAAATGACAGACAAGTCTTTAATGGACGTGGGTGTACATTAAAGTTGCCTATGGAAGAGAAAATCATTAAAATTCCCAGGAAAGGGTCTGAGGGTGGCAGTCAATGACCAGCTAACACTGTAACATTTGCAAAACAGCAAATCTCATTATTTTCTATTTTAAAAATGGGCTTGTGTGTGACACAGAGGAGCCAATAATTTTTTTCTATGCATCACTCATGAGGCTTCCCCTGGAGAAGTGTGCACAATTATGCATGATCATAAGAAAGAAGCACATCAGGTGGGAAGGAAATTTAGAGTAGACAACTACAAATGGTAATCTCTTCAGGATTTATGAGAAAGTCTTGAAGGAACTGTGTTTGTTTAATTTAGAAAAAATAAATCTGAGGGAAAGATAGCAACTGTCTCTTAGTAAGTAAAGCCGCCCACAAAAAGGCAATGATTAACTGCCCTTCATCTCCAGTAGAGGAAAAACCAGAAGAAATTGGATGACTGTAACAAAGAGGATATTGGTTTGTGAAGAAAACCCAACTCTAAAATTAGAGAAGGACTTTAAAAACAAGGTATTTGTTAGATCTCCTTCACAGAAAAGGTTAGACAGGGGTTCAAGGAGGTCTGGGTATACTTGGTCCAGTATTGAAGCAGGCAGTGGCCTAGGTTGTCACTGAGCTTTCAAACAGCCCTGCATTTCTGTGCTTCTTTGATACCAAAAATTCGAAGCAGAAATATATACCCACATTTCAACTTTTTAAAGAGAACTACATACTGGTTGGGAAGGAAAAAAACATATCAGAAATAAAATACTATAAACAGTAACAGAAACAGTAACTTTATCTCAAAGAAGTATAAACTTTGACTCACAAATATAAATTCTATTTTGCAGTATGCAATTTCTATGTGTGGTATTTTCTCAAAGAACACATTATCCTTGTGCAGTTTGATTTGAAAAGAAAGAAAAATAAAAATTTATAGAGCAAACAAGCATTCGTGTATTCACAAAAATAGTAAATGAACTGTTTTCCCTGGGAAACTCACTATGAAACCTCAGAGACAAAACTGAAAATCTGCTGCTACAGGACTATGTTAAAGCACTTGCTGTGAAATCCTCTGTAAATGAACCATACCCAAGATATTATGAGTACTTGCCCATCTATAATCCCAAAAGGACTGTAATTCAGGACAGACAGAGAAATCAGTTATGCTGTATGTGCTAAATAGTCTTTTCAAACTACTCTTTATGCACATTGTCCTATATCTTTGAATCAGTTGAATAGGGACTTGCTGGAGAAAACATTTCCACAATTAATTTCTTGTTTGTTTGGGTATAATAGCATGTCACGAAACACTCACTGAACATAATTAGCTCCTTTACACTCCTAATCCAAACCTTTTTGGATGAAAATACTGGCTTGCCAGATGGTAAGAAACAGCATGATATCTCACCAACTGGGAAATCTGAATTCAGGTTCACAGGCCACGGGACAGTGATGCTGTGTATGACGGAAAGGATACAGGAAGCCCCCATGGGTAGGGAGTGAGGGCTGCCAGTTAGATGGCTTTTGCTAAACAAGACACTGTTCTTGCCTCTTTCACAGCAAAGAGTAATAACAACATGAGGAATGCAGTTGGGCAGGAGACAAAAGCAAAGGCATCCAGTAAAAGAAGAGGGTCAAGTTAAACTGTACTCAGCTCACATAGGTGTCCATTAGGGGACTATCACAGGTTGCTTATTCTTGTCTTTTTCCTTTTCCTCACTTCCATCTCTTTGCTTCCCCCCTGTCCTCTGCCCAGTCTACCTCCCTGGTGCTACTATGGACAACCAAGAGAGGAACTACTACATGAAGAACTCTTCACTTAGATGTACCAAAAAAAAAAAAAAAAAAAAAAAAAAACTTAAAATAAAAAAAAAAAAAAAAAAAAAAAAAAAAAAAAGGAAAGACACACAGAATTTCTGCAAACTGGCAGAGAACATGTTACACTGCATAATTGTTCGTTTACAATTTTGTACTATGCTTTAAAACAAGGAAAAACTTTCTGTGAGCTATATTGCTGTCATGCAGCCTCGTAGCTGAGGTTCTGTGCAGTTCTTAAGGGAGGGTATCTTTAACTGGGGGAGACAGGGGAACAAAACTATAACTTAAAAATGCTGTGTTTGTCCTACAAACTAAAACTCGTGGACAAAGCAGTACACTGAACTGAAGATGTCTTAGCCTGATTCTGCAGCCAGAAATTAGTAAATCTAAATCAGGAGGGCTGAGGGCTGATTTTCTCTGAAAATCCTTTTACCAATATTTTCTGTTTCTATAAGTTGCATGTTATTTTTTTTAAGGCAGGTAGGGATAAAACTGCTTCTTTGAGAAAGATAAGGCAGCTCCATGAGGGAACAGAGTGGCCAGCTGCTTCCAAAGGGCAGGAGAGCTGAAAGCCAAGAAAAGCAACACCACGGGTGGGGGTTCCTGCTGAGGGTGCTCTGGGCCAGCAAGTGCACACAGGGAACCAGTAAACCCAGAAATATAAAAGCCAACATTAAACTTACGATGCAGCCTCATTTAAACATAACTTTAATCACAGATGGAAACCACTAAATATATTGTTCCAATCCACTGTAAGTCCTTTAAGGCAACTAGAAAAAGAGATCTCAAAAGGTTTTGGTATAATCAATATAATCTAAAAAACTAAGTTCAGAAAAACATGCAGTGCAATGAGCTGCCAAAATTTTGAACAGAAAGTCAGTGTGGCTCCTGCCCCAGGCCTAATTCGGGTGTCTCCTATAAGCTGATGAAGTCCAGGTCTGCACTGAGGTTCACACAGATGCATCTTTACATCCTTGCCTGTGGGTCCACTAGTCACCACTATCATGGTGGGTCACCTGTCATACACCTGGACCAAATCACGGCCTTGCTATGTCTCTCTGGAGAGCTTATTACACTTGTGGTGCTATGGACATAAAAACAACAACAATAATAAGAATAACAAAAACATGGTTTTAGACAAGGTAAATCTTCATTTTATCTATCACAAAATTCCCAAACTCTTTCTAGAGCATTACATTTTGCTACTAGACAGCAGTATTTCATCTGTTTTCCACACAGTGACACCATTTAATGCAGTTCCACATTTAATCTTTTCCTATTATTTTGTATTCTATCACTGAAAATGTTTTTTTTTTTTCTCCAGCAAACCTGTGGTAAGGAAGAATGTAAATTCTGAGGCAGCAGCAAGTAAATTGAAATGTGGAAGGTTTTATGAATTAAATATTAAACTGGCTAATGCAATCAGTTCTGTACTATGTCAATTATTTATTTTATTAAATTAATTTGACTCTAGCTCAGTTTTCAGGGTGCTGAGGTTTTCATATCAAAAACACAATAGAGCATTGTAAGAGAAATGGCAGAGAAGCTGATGACTTCGGAGCTGAGCAGAGCACATTTCGGGACCTGGCAAAGGACACTGCTTGGGATTTTGGGATACACACATTTTGGAAATTTTGGCTACCTTGATAGGCAGGATGATAGTTTACAGTGTTGACATTTAATCTGTGAGCACTGGGCTACAAAACAAACACCTCAGAGAGGAGAAGGAGCAATTCACACTTTCTCATGTCATGATTTCAGTCTGTCTGTGAACTAAGACATCACTGCAATGGTCACACAGCATTTCCATTTTGAAATTTCCTTCTGATGTATTATCCCCAAGTGATACTGTAACAGATGGCTATTCAACAAACATGCAGTCTTCCAAACCATACACCTTTATCCCCAGCTACATTTCAGAAATCAGTAAGAGAAAGTGTAAAAACGACAGTCAGTCCTACACCAGCAAGGGTTGTAAATTTCTGCTCCTAAATTAATACAAATCTCCTTCAAATTATTTTTTAAAGCATTTTACCCAGTATATACTCACTGCTTTTTCAAAATTATCTTGCAGATGATATTTTTCTGTTATTTGGAGACTGGCTATTTCTAAAAAAGATACTTATGCAATTAATCTGCTGACTGTCCATTCTCCTCCCCACAAACATAAACTTTCCAAAATGTATTGTATAGAAAATATGAAAGTCCCATTTTCTGTTAAATAATTGTTGCTAATAGGTTGTCATATTTCTTATGAGGACTAATGGGACTATCACAGCATTTCTCCTTCCAAACAGAGAGGTCAGCTTCTTTAAGCAATTTTCAAGGAACTGTAATCAAGATAAAAGGTTTCCCAGCAGGAAACAGACTGGCATAGAAATATTTGAAAAAAAGTCCACCATGGGGAGTAGAAGCTAAATAGATGGCTGCAAGATAGCATATTTTTAATGTGTGATATGTATGAACGTACTTATTTCTAAAGAATAAGGATAATTTTCTGTTGCCACAGCATGTAGAGTATTTGAACACTCTTCAGAAGAATGCATCAATGACAGTAAGTTTTCTGAGATTCTGAATAGTTATTTATGGAGATTTGGATAAATTTATTGCAATATATGATACAGAAGTGTATTTATTTTATGATAAATTAAACAGAAAGTTGCTTGAAGAGGACAATTATTTTCATATTTTTACTGCACACAGTACAGCAACGACATAAATTTAAGTTGCCTAATCTAACAGAATTGAAAGTGGGTGGATAAGGTGAAAAAGCTAGCTGTAAGATGTTTGTAAAGCGTGAGAACAGCATCACACTAAAACTATTTCAGATTGTCTTGAAAACATGACTTGAAAGCTGTCTGAAAAATCACAGACAAACTGTATTATTGGATGGCAGCATGTCCCAGTAGGGGAGGGTGCTAATGGAGCCGGCAGAGGCTTCTGCGGGCTGTCCTCTGGCTTCTGCTGCTGGGAACTTCAGTGAAATTCTTGTGAAGAACTGAGGACATCTGCCTTGTACAAACACTGACTGCCATTCTATTTACATTCACAATCCTTCATTTGTAATAACATCATCTGTAATTGCTTGTTTGCATATCATTTATGTACTTTTATAATCATTCCTTAATAAATATTAACAATAATTATTCAGCAAAATTCAGATTAAAACATTCCTGCAAAATAACAGCTACGATTCTAACCAAGGAGGAGCCCCTCAACAAAATGCTGAGAATATGGAAAATTATCAAACCTGAAATCAAAGGACATCCGATCTTTTAAAACATCTGCCCTTCCAAGAGAAAAGGGGAAGCTGTCAGCCATAGTGGCAGTGGAGAAATGGAGAGCCCTCAAAAATTGCTGAGAAATCCTAAGCACAGTTACAGCAGGGTTCATTCATATCTCTGTATTTTGGCTGCTGTGGTAAAAATGGACAATTTTTTACTAATAAATCCTAGTTAGTTAAGAAGAAGGTGTTTCTGTGTCCCTACACTACTATCAATCCCATGCCAAATAACAGAGGTGAACTCAAGGGACTGAAAAATAATTTTCAGTCTATGTCTAGCCTGGGACACCTGGGCACTTGCCAACCCACTATTTCAAGGCAAGTTTAAGATACATAAAAGCTGTTTCTTACGGCCACAGGTGTATAGACCTCAAGGAAACTGCAACACTTCCCACAGCGAATGACCAGGAGACCAGGAGTACTGGGATGTCCCAAATTCCAGCTCCAACCTCGGGACACACCACATCCAAAACCCTAAAGAGTCATGATTAAAATCAGCTCTGAAATTACTCTGTGCTTTATTGATTACAAAGAACTCCCAACTGTGGTCACTGCTTATGAAAGATGGCAGAGGCCCTAAACCAAAGTTTTGTCATCCAAACTGCACACTGGTATTAGAAGCCATGCCTAAGATCAATTATTGTATGTTTTATAGAGCATAGAAGATGTGCAGAGTTTATAAAAGATGCCATTGTCTTAAGTTTTTGGTTTGTACTTAATTCTTTCCTAGTTAAAAAAAAAAAAAGAAACACAAATACACTCAAAAAACAAACCAAAAAAAAACAAAAACAAAAAAACAAAAAAAAAAAAAGCAAAAAAAACACCCAGATGCTGGTTTTGCAAGCCTGAGCATAAAATAAACTTATTTGACTAGGAGTCTGAACAGACAAGATAAAGATTTTGCCAAAGTGAAAACAGATTTCAAAACAGAAAAGAAGGCATAGCAGTACAGAGGAAGGAATGAAATCAAACACTGAAGCTGCACAAGTGTGAAAAGCAGAGATAGCTAAAGCTCAGCAGTATGCAGCACACAGAAAGAGCAGAGATGGCACAGAGAGTTTTGCACTGAAAGATGAGAAGGTCTGACTTGACAAAGGGAAAAAAACACAGACAAGTGGAGATAAGAATATTTATTCCATATGATGTAGGCTTTAGTTATTATTTTGTAATATTTGTTAAACCACAGTAGTGGATTAACCAGACTCGGGATAAGATATTTGTTCCTGACCTTTGACGTTTGCAATTATAGAAAAGGTTAACCATGACTGAAACTGCAAACAATATTAACTGAATGAGTTCAGTTAAGTTTTGCACAGGCAAATGGATAGTTCAGAGCTCTGCATAATCTAGAAAAACGAGCCAAATACAAGAAAATGTGAATCCATCCTTAAACGTGCATCACATTTCCTCTGAAAGACAGAATAACCTGAGAATAACCAGGAAAGTGGTAATATAGAAAGGAATCTAGAATTTGTTTCTGTTAGCAAATCACAGTGAGTTTACCTGAAATGCAGCAATGCCAATACAATTTTGCAATTCTGTGAGCACGTAAATACCCACCTTTGCAGCACTTATCAGGGAGGGATCTTTCATACTTGGCTTTAGTATAAGAACTGCTAGAAAACTGGCTGCAGGTGCAAAGAGCTGACAGTGCCATAGAGACAGGATTCCTCTCATCTGACAGGAGCTGTCTAACATATATTAGTCACTGAGGGTCCTGTATTGTTCGTGGCACTTCTGGATGATGATTCACCCATCCATCTAAAATCCCCGTTTTTCGATGGGATGAATCATCTTCTAGAGCTGTTATCAGTGAAAAGGAGACCCTAGATGACCAATTGAACTTAGTGCTAAGCTCTAAACAGCCAAAGTAATGTAATGTAGCCAAAGCAGAAGCCTGTGAGCCCTATAAATTATAAAAAATAAATCAGGATATAATTAATAAACTTTGCCTTAAACCCCAAAGTAATCCAACTAAAACAGAGTAATCAGCAACAGTATATAAGTCTTTTGTGACTCTGTGAATGCATAGCCAGACATGATATGCATGCATTTCACCTAAGTACGTGAGGGATGTGACACAGAAGACACCCAAGTGATTCTAAAGAGAACAAAATAGGACCAAAGGACTGCAAATAGGCATCCTGATGAATACACAAGAAAGATGAATGGCAAAGTCAAAATAAGACAAGCATGATGGAATTTCCCATTGGGAGCAAGACAAATGTTTCCTGCAGGGAGGAAGAAAAAAATGATTAAAACTAGTGTTAATATTTACTTGGACTAACAGAACATTGCACAACATCATCTGAATTAAAATCAAGACTGTAAATAGAATAGAATAGAAAACAACAGAATAGAATATTTCAGTTGGAAGGGCCCCATAATGGTCATATAGTCTGACTGCCTGACCAATTTAGGGCTGAACAAAAGTTAAAGCGTGTTATTAAGGGCACTGTCTAAATGCCTCTTAAACACTGACAGGCTTGGGGCATTGACCACCTCTCTAGGAAGCCTGTTCCAGTGTTTGACCACCCTCTCTGTAAAGAAATGCTTCCTGTTGTCCAGTGTAAACCTCCCTGACACAGCTTTGAACCATTCCGACATGTCCTATCACTGGATACCAGGAAAGAGATCAGCAACTCCCTCTCCATGTCCCCTGCTCAGGCAGCTGCAGAGAACAATGGGGTCACCCCCCAGCCTCCTTTCCTCCAAACTAGACAAGCCCAAAGTCCTCAGATGCTCCTCATAAGACATTCCTTCCAGCCCTTTCACCATGTTTGTTGCCCTCCTTCTGCCACGCTTTAACATTTTTATGTCCTTCTTAAATTGTGGGGCCCAAAACTGCACACAGTACTTGAGGTGATGCTGAATCAATGCCATGTAAATTAACATCGATATGAATTTGCAAATATAAGAAAATGNTGACACAGCTTTGAACCATTCCGACATGTCCTATCACTGGATACCAGGAAAGAGATCAGCAACTCCCTCTCCATGTCCCCTGCTCAGGCAGCTGCAGAGAACAATGGGGTCACCCCCCAGCCTCCTTTCCTCCAAACTAGACAAGCCCAAAGTCCTCAGATGCTCCTCATAAGACATTCCTTCCAGCCCTTTCACCATGTTTGTTGCCCTCCTTCTGCCACGCTTTAACATTTTTATGTCCTTCTTAAATTGTGGGGCCCAAAACTGCACACAGTACTTGAGGTGATGCTGAATCAATGCCATGTAAATTAACATCGATATGAATTTGCAAATATAAGAAAATGTTAAGGTTTGAAAAACATGATGAAAAATTATTCCTAAAGGTAGACAATTTTTACAAGACTGTATATCCCACAGTCACTTTTTAAAATGCATGCTACTGAGCTGGCAGCCCGTGGCTTGGACAAGTGTACTCTCTGCTGGGTTAAGAACTGGCTGCAGGGCTGGGCCCAGAGAGTGCTGGTGAATGGGGCTGCATCTAGCTGGCGGCCAGTCACTAGTGGTGTTCCCCGGGGGTCAGTGTTGGGTCCAGTCCTGTTTAACATCTTTATTGACGATTTAGATGAGGGGATTGAGACCATCATCAGCAAATTTGCTGATGACACCAAGTTGGGAGGGAGTGTCGACCTGCTGGAAGGCAGGAGGGCTCTGCAGAGGGATCTGGATAGACTGGAAAAATGGGCTGATTCCAATGGGATGAAGTTCAATAAGGCCAAGTGCCGGGTGCTGCACTTTGGCCACAACAACCCCCTGCAGTGCTACAGGCTGGGCGCAGAGTGGCTGGAGAGCAGTCAGGCAGAAAGGGACCTGGGGGTACTAATTGACAGGAAGCTCAATATGAGCCAACAGTGTGCCCAGGTGGCCAAGAAGGCCAATGGTATCCTGTCCTGTATCAAAAATAGCGTGGTCAGCAGGACAAGGGAGGTGATCCTTCCCCTGTACTCTGCATTGGTGAGGCCACACCTGGAGTATTGTGTTCAGTTCTGGGCCCCTCAGTTCAGGAAAGACATTGAAGTGCTAGAGCGGGTCCAGAGACGAGCAACACGACTGGTGAAGGGACTTGAACATAAGACCTATGGGGAGAGGCTGAGGGAGCTGGGGTTGTTTAGTCTGGAGAAGAGGAGGCTTAGAGGTGACCTCATCACTGTCTATAACTACCTGAAGGGAAGTTATAGCCAAGTGGGGATTGGTCTCTTCTCCCAGGCAGTTAGCAATAGGACAAGGGGGCATGGGCTTAAACTCTGCCAGGGGAAATTTAGGCTGGATATTAGGAAGAAATTCTTTACAGAGAAAGTGGTCAGGCATTGGAATGGTCTGCCCAGAGAGGTGGTGGACTCGCCATCCCCGGAGGTTTTTACACTGAGACTGGACATGGCACTTAGTGCCATGATCTAGTAAACAGACTAGAGTTGGACCAAGGGTTGGACTCGATGATCTCTGAGGTCTTTTCCAACCCAGTCAATTCTGTGATTCGGTGTGATTCTGTGAGTCTTTTTTTTTTGTGTGTGTGTGTGTGTGTTTGTGTGTGTGTGTGAGGAGGAATGTTTGTAAGCTTGCTAAACAGAATGAAGAAAATGATTGTAAGGTACACTTCTCCTTTGAAACCTCATCTTACTGAAATGTGTAAGCAAATCTGGACAAAACTAGTTATCTGCAAACATTTGCAAGCTCAGTTGAGTTTGGACAAATCTCAAAAAAAATCTCAGAAGGGATTCACGCAGTCCTAGATAAAATGTCTTTTCTCTCAGAACTTACTTATTCTTATATTTATAGCTAACATAGTTGTAAATTAACAATATTGTAATAAAATTTAAAGAACTATTATCAGATCTTTCTTTTAAGACTTTTAGAACACTAACGAAAAAGCAAAAAGTTGGAAATTTAACATTTGATATTTTACTAGAATGTTACTACTACCTATCTCTATATAGCAGAATTTTTGCAAATCTTCTTAATATTATATCAATCAACATTTCCTCTCATGTTTTCATTCTGCTAGGAAAAATACTTTATAATTCTAAACCGAATTTAAATAGGAAACATTTTCCAATATATGCAAATTAGCATTATCACACTATGCATTGTTAAATAATGTTTCAGTAGATCTTGTAAAACTGCAGCAATGGCAGCATAAACCTCTTCTATACAACTGAGATAAATAAATCTCTGGAGAAGGCAGAATATTTTCTATTGCTGTAAATATGGGAGTGTATTAAACCTCTGAACTGAGATTTGGTTTAGGAAAATGCTAAGTGCCTACTTTCACTATCAGCTAAGATAAAAGTTTAGTATGAATCATGTGCACTTTAAACAGTACTGACAAGAACAATGTATTATTAAGCACTGAACTCTGCCACAGCAAATAATATTTATCTGACAAAATATAACTAGTGACTGACATTTTCTATATTAATGTCATGTTTCATCATTTTAGAAAGTGTATTTTCTTAATTCCTACAGAGTTCCCAAAGTGTATGAAGCTTTAGAAGATGTGTGAATGTACACCCTCTGTTCCGAATATCTCACACACTGACCCACATCGGAGAATGTAACACCCGGGAAGTCAAATGTAAGTAATACAAAAAAAGGGGAAATTAAAAAGCAGTATAAATATCTGTAAAGTTACGATGTAAAGCCAAAAAAAAATGACTTTTCAGTGATAGTTTAGTGGAACAAACTGAGAACCATACGCAATATTTGAAAGGTAACCCACAAGCCCCCTGAACGTCTAACAGCCCAAACTGAATTCCTGATCTCAAGGTCTGAGAATTGCTACTTCCATTAGGAAGGAGAAGTGTTCCTCGAGGGACACTTAGACAACTGAGTTCCCTTTTCTCTATGGTTCAAGACATGTGACTGGAAACTGGCTGGGCTTCCATTTTAGCAATTGAAAGCACTGGGGGGGGAAAAAAAAAA
>VWYH01005174.1:530717-596439 GCA_013399365.1 Pampusana beccarii
AAAAAAAAAAAAAAAAGGTAGTGGAATCAGGAAGCTGCTTACTAATAAAAAAGTCAACTAGAGCAACTCATGAGACTCAACAAAAAAAAAAAAAAAAAGTAAACCTCTGCTAAGAAGACAAGAAATACATTAAGTTCCTGGAAAAAAAAAAAAAAAAAAGGGTTTTCTTTTGTTCTGGAAAAAAAGGGTGAAAAAAGTGAAGGGAAGCAGACAAACACAGGGAAAAAATAATAAAAAGTGGGTTGGGTTTTTTTATAAATGCAGGACTTCAGAGTGGGTCTTAGGTTCAGTGTTTACCAGACTTCAATAAATGTCCTGGTTTTCTTTGGAAGATTCATCAATGGAAAGAATCAAGTATGCAGCATTACTGAAAGTGCCTTCTTACAAATACAGATTTAAATGCACACCTTGCCTCTACATTATTTATAGAATCTTTTCGCACAATTTTTTTTTTGAAATGGCATTTTTGAGTCTTTGGGTAAGCCTTCTCAAGCATTTTTAGTTTAACAAGATTTCCATTTCTACTACAAAAATAGTGCTTGTACATTTCAGATGCACTGCTGACCACAGTGCTTACGTTGAGACAGTCTATTAGCCTGCACTTGAAAGCAATCACTATGAATTTGACCAATGTGTCAGAAAAACCAAGCGTGAAATCATTAAATTTATAGACATCCATATATTTAATGCAAGATTAATGTGAAGGAAGGTGCTAATTTGACAGCTGTCAAGTGTCAGCTCCACAAAAAGGTAGAGAACACACATTAGCTATGCCCAATCTATATGGAGTTTATACTCTATAAAGCATATAGAAACTGCCACATTCAGTAATGAAAAATAATTCAATATCTGCAGTGCTTTACTTCTTTTTCTTCTCTGCTGAGATGACTAAGAGCGCAACATGATACTAGTTTTATGTTTTCAGTGATCTTGAAAGTTTTATATGAACTAAGTTGAGAGAGTAGGGGTTATTTAAACAAGAAAATACCTTCAGCATGAAACACCTTGCAATCAGCTAATCTTTTATATCTTTTATACATGAGGAAAATGCTTTAAAACATGCTATGCCTCTCACATAGTTTTTGATGGTTTTGTCTGTTGGCTTGTTTTCCCACAGTGAAATCCCTTGCACACATTTTCACAATCTTCTCAACATACCTTCTATCATTGTACTAGCTGGAATGCCTGTCTGTGCTGTTACTAAATATGCAGTCCTGAAGGGCTGTTGCAACTGCCAACTCACACACTGCACTAGCATTGAACTCAGTCGGGATGTTTTTTTCAAGTGCTTTGAAATACCTTGAAATAGAGAAGGTATTATAGAAAAGCAAACTCTTTTCTATTTCAACCACATAAACAGAAATCTATAGCGTCTTCTGCTGTGAACAAAGGCTGCTGGATGTGACAGATGAAATGCCTTTCAGGAGACCCATCATGAGAGTGAACCCTTTCAAATATATCTGGGGTTGCTCAGATGCTCAAAAAAAATAATAATAAAAAAAAAAAGTAGCCATGAGTATTCATACAGCTTATTTCAAAAAAACCAAGAAACTCAGGATGAGTAAGACATCAAACCAGATGAGCTTTCACATGGTCTGAAAGACACATTTGTACTTAAATGTCAAACAATTCTGTAATCTTTACCTCAGTCTGTGACTAAGTGTGAAAGACTGTATACTGATAGGACTGAATTAGGAGTGAAAATACAGGGTGTTTCAAAAAGGTGGACCCAATATGTTACAATTACACAAAAATTTACAAATGGTTTAATGAGTTATCAAGATTTAGTAACCTTTTTATAAATGCTCTTTGTTCCTTCCACCTGCTGTACAGACAGCATCAAGACGGTAGTTGCTAGTTGGTGGTTGCAGAGATACAGTATTTCAAATTGGGTCCATCTTTTTGAAACACTCTGTATAACAAAAACCCATAATCAAACTGCAAAAATTTATACTGGATTTTTTTTTAAGAATGACAAAAGAACTTTTCAATTTTTTTTTTTTTTAAAAAGCATTTCTCCTAAGATGCTTTCTGTGAGTTTTATTCAAGTAACCTAATATAAGTTGTTGCTATTAGCCAACATTTCTTCCCTTTATATAGCTGGATTAGCAATGCCACACTAAGTGTATTTCTGGTTAATTATCCAGAACCCTAAGGGACTTTTGATTTACTGTTTCATGCTTGATATTGTACCTATAATCGACTAAAACAACTGCAAATGTATTTGCAATCTGCCAGCTGTTTTTATTTTGAGCTTGTGATGCACAGAGGCTGTGAATTATAATGAACAGTTCAGGACTAAAAGCGTTTGTCATGTACACAACTGAAAGGATGCTACAGAATGTATTCCACTTGTGGTACATAATCCTTTTTCTTACTGTAAAAACATATGCAATCATTTGTACGTTTTAGAATTAGCCCTAAGTAATGGGGGATGTTCCTCACTGGCAAATTGCTACCTCTGTCTATGGTAGTTCAGAGGACATGTGTTACTGTACAAAGAAGATTAGGTCTTAATCTATGTATTTAGCAGATATGTGTCACAAATAAACACCACAGTAACAGAGAAAACCCTTAAATATCAAGCAAGAACAAGATTGTTCTGGTGCATGATTGTGTGACAAAGATATGATCTCTTTCTCCGAAGACTCTGCAGGGCCTGGGCAGATGGAGCATGGCAGGGGCTGGAGGAAGGCCTGGCAGGGTGAGCTCCGAGCCATCCCTTGCTGGGGAGCGTCTGTGCTGCTACAGGCCTGCAGCACCGTGCCAGCAGGAAAAACCTGCCGGGGGATGAAGTCCTGACCTCACCATATTCCCCAGCAAAACTTCCAGTTAGTCCCACAGAGACAAGATTTCTCCCAAGCTTTTACTACTTCAACATACTGTACATACCAGCTACAAGTTCAAACCAGTCTAGCTTACAAAAGGTTGTGTTGTTTGGTTTGTTGTTTTTGTTTTTTTTTTTCCCTGACTTAGGTAACAAAGCTATTGTAAATGTCACAGACCCCAACAGAGGCAGTAAGTTATTTTTTAAAGTGGAATCTTTCTACAGGATAGAAAAATACAATGCAAAATTCTCTAAGAGTTTGCTCAGTGTTATTAGTATACTGGAAGCTGGAGCCTAATGTCCACTTTTACTGAAATTTCAAGATGATGAGAATATTGCAAAAAAGAGGTATCTTTTGTCCTGTTCCAAATTTAATGGAAAAAAATCCTGAGTTTTCCTCTGGTTGAAGTCAGGAAATGTAAAGCTACCACTCATTAATCCTGTGTAACACTTATTCTATGAAAAGTTTAAATTAGACTCCAGAAAGCTGGTATCATTCAATTTTAAAGACATATTTTTTTTTTATTTCAGAACCTATAAGCAGTCTCTCTGTATTCTTTTTTCATATGAAACTTTGATAATTTTAGTCCCTTATGAACCTGATTTTAAAATACATGCATTTAAATGCTGATTGGGACCTTCTCTAGAGAGCTAGAAAGAAAGGCTTTAAAGCAGAATTCTGACAGAAGAATAAACTTAATTTTTTTATTCCCAAGATAACTGAATCTTTTCCAGATATCACTGGCATCTGCTACTGTGTCTACTGGCAGACGGAACTAGGTCTCCTTAGATTATACAGTTTTATTTTCAGAAAAGGCACCTAGCTGTTCTAACAGAAGACGACTCTGAAGAATAATCAAAACCCATTTTTATCAAGTATATCAATGCTTTGTTACACATAAATATGTTATACTACTTTAATTTTGTATCATTAGTGTTTGTTTCTGCAGCAAGAAACTATCAAGAGCACAAGATCACAATGATCAATAATGAAACCATTGTATGCTACAGAAAGCAGCATATTAAGTTCTGTTAAAAAAGGAATATAATTTGAATTACATACAGACTTATAATGTATGTACATATTTACTAAGTTGATTTTACTTAGATATTTGTCACTGAGTTGGAAGAATTTGTTCAGGTTTTTCTAGATGGTAAATGTACTATTTCTTTAATAATGCATAATAAAGCCTGTCAGATTTTCAACATATCAATCATCCCCTTTAAATATTGGATTCTGTTAAAATAATATGTCTTCTCTGACCTCACATATTTTGACAAGAAAGGCAAAAATTCAGATTCGCAAAACTAGAAGAGGTTGTACTTCTTTCTTTCTGAGACACAAGAGATACTTTATAACTGGACCTACCTGGAGGTAAGAGCACTCAAGGAATATTTGCTATTTGTTTAACAATTACTTTATAACATATCATCTGTCCAGCTTATCTCAATTTTCCTGTCTCTGCAGAACTTATCACAGGAAAACATTCAAAAATTAAATTATTTTCTCTTTTTTTGTTTTTCATTTTTTCAAAATCTTTGTGCAAAAACTCATTGAATAAAGTAAGCGGACATGCTCTTTTCTGATGTAACCCTGGGAATATGTTAGATTTCTTCAGAGTATCAAGAAGATATCCTCTTAAGAAACACAGATTTATGTTAGTAGGATAAAAAGGCAGCTGTAGAGGTTAAGTTTGGTTTCACAGGATTTGCCTCTCAGGTTATGATTTCAAAGGCCCAGTGTGCTGTTTGGGCCAGAGCTCTTTTTGATGGATAAAACCCTAATAGCTTGAGATGTAGCAACAAGGGTAAAGCTAAGGTTACTGTGGTGTTCTAGTTCAGGTAGTGTGATAGTCACTAAAAAATCCGCAAGTTAGGAAGAACGTGAAGGCTCAGCTGGCAGCTGATATTTTTTTTTTTCTGTGAAGTCTGCAGCTTTTTTTAATATATGAGCAATGGATTGCAATGTGACGAAGAACTAAGATTTCACACACTTGAAGACAACAAGTGATAAATTGAAATGACATTGATTCTGTTGCCAGTTTACTGCTGAAGTAATCCAAATACCTTTTTAGGTTTTGTTACTGTCAAATTCATTTACGTAAAATGTACCAGGAGAGAACTCTGAAAGCAAACCAAGGAAGATAGATATCCTATTATATCTTCTTTTCTGTTTTAGTGCATGACTTACTTTAGACTGCTGCCTTTCCTAAAACTTCAAACTAAAACTCAGATGTGAAATAAGGCCTTCCATACAACCCACATTGCACGTAAAGGCAAATATAAGTGATCAAGATAATAACTTTATTTTCTTTTTTAAAGATATGGTTGAAACATGAGATGAATGCTACAACAGAAATGCAAGGGTTGCTTCAGCTATTGTGTGAAACGTACTTGAGGAGTTTATCTGAAAAATAATTTTGATTTGGCATAAATAATAGAAATAGAATCTTTCTAGAAATTAGTGCCTAGTTTTCTAAGCCATGGCAACCCTTTCCTGTGAACATGAGTAAAACCTTTCTTTGGTACAATTAAGAAAGGAATTGTAATTACTTCTGTATTCATGGGTATGTGAGAACTTCAGCTTATCAGTTCAGTACCATTCTAAAAGACTTCCTCGTCCTGACTCAAACAGAAGGAAAGACAGAACGACACTGTGATAAAGATAATGAGAACTATCCAGTAAAGCGAACATAACTTTAAATACTTAGCAAATACATCTCGGATACCAAAGTAACACTTTCCAGGTGCTAGTTTTCCACAAAAAAAACACCCCAAACAACAACAACAAGAAAAACACCACTCATCAGCCTTAGAGGTCATAAGGCCTGGCCTGCACAGAGTTAAACATGCTCGCTGGACAAGGTTATAGAGAAATATTCTGAGAGGCCACTGGCAGCAGCATCTCTGAAAAAGAAAGGTGGCCTAAAAGCATAGTGATACAGCACAGTCTGCTTTGGCTATGTGACGTGGAAAGTAGACAAAGTTAACTTTTGAACAAACTTTCAAGGGAAGGATGAATATTAGGTAAGAAAATAAATATAAGCTTTATGGCACAGACTTTTCTGTCTGGTTCCTACAGACCCACTGAATATGTGAATAATGATTTTCAAACATTTGAATCAGTCCACCCCTAAACTTCTTACAGCCAATTAGCCTGCTGGCTATCATATGCTAAAAAAAAATAACTGCAGCCCAGAGATCCCATCCAAGAGCATTTAGATCACCAAGTTTTTGAAGGCTATATATGGATATATCAAGATATTAATGATTGACATAGAAATGTCATGAATACAAACTAATATTCACAAATACGTAGATGCACAACAGAATGACAACAATGGAGCTTAAAATTAATGCGGTAGGGTAACAGATTTTGGAAATCTTGCTGGAATGTTTTACAGGTTACAAGGACATGAATCCTAGCTTTGAGAGCAGAGACTTCAAATGTCATAGCCATGAAGCTGCTGTGGCCCAGCCTGGGCAAAGGCTGAATACCATTCCTCCTGAGGATAATACCAAGGTGACTTTGTGCCTGGCAAGCAGGATGTGCATTGTTTAAGAACATTAAAAATGGTTTTACTTTAAAGTTAAAAAAAAAAAAAAATCTGGAATGCCTCTATCAAATCAATAAAATTGTAAAAAAAACATCCTCTGACGTGTTTGTTCTTCCTGCAAAAGTCTCTGAAATGTGAAGGTAGCTTTTACAATAGGTGGGGCCATAACCTGCCAAGTAGCAGTCATGGAGAATTTTGTAGGTAGTTACTTCTTCTAAGTCCTCTCCTTTTTCAGTGTATTACACCTTGTTTTGGTCATAGGCTTCCTCTGGCTTTTATTACATATACTGTGTATATGGCCAAAATTCAATGTTGGATACCAGTTTCACATCTGTTACAGAGTAGTCCAAGAATCTGTTATTTTGGCATCTAAATTATACAAATCCTGCAAATTAAACCTGAATTTTAATTTGTATATTAGGAAAATATGTGAATATAATCAGGCATAATACAGAACTAAAACTATTAAACTGCTAGCAAGTTAGAACTTCTAGAGTTTCTGGTTTGGGTTTTTTTTTGGTGCATTTTAAGTGTGAGGAAGCTGAGCTTTTGGCTTTAAAACTTCTGACTTGCTTAAGCACAAAAAACCCCTGAGTCCTACTAACGCGATCCAAAAGTAAAATTGGGAAGGACTGTAGCTCTTCAGTTTCCTCTCTCAGCTATGTATCAAGTCAAAGCTGTATTCTGCAAACTTGTCCTCATAACCACAGAGAGGGCTGGTCATGTGATGGGATATTTCTGTTCTGCATCAAATGCAGTTATATATATTTTCAATAATTATATGAGAACAAATATTATAGTTACATAAATGGTACATAAGTACAAGTGGAAGAGAAAGCAGTATATATTAACTAACTACACAGAAGTCCCATGGAATTATTCTTATTTCATGCTGTTGCTACATCAGTTTTTGTATTATATACAGCTCTTTTCTAAATCTCAAGGTTTACAAGAGGAGAATTAAAGCAATTGTACTGGTTCTTAGATTTGACATTGAGTTGCAATAGCTCTTAATTTAAACCAACATAAAATTTCAAACCCTAATCACAGCTAATCTGCAGTGCCCAAATGCTCAGAGCAAGTAAATTCAAATAACTATATCCAACTTTAATTAAGTGGCATTGTCTCAAACAGCAATCAAGGGAAAAAGGAATATATTCTACAATTTATTTTGTAAACACATTTACTCTTCTGTAGGTTTGCATTGTTCCTCTCTGCAAATCTAACATTCTATGGGATTTACCTCTCAAGAATTACTTCTACTTGTCTCTCCTGCAGTGGCAGGTCAAACAAATAACTTCGAAATTCTGCTATCTGTAAGAAAGTTCCTCCAGGCAACACCATGATTATGTTAATCAGAAAACTATTCCTATACTTTTTACCTTGATTTCTTTAAAAAAACAAAAGCAGTACTACAGTAGATAAATTTACCATTTTTCCACTCTTGATAAATGCGCCTTGTCAGTGTTAACACCTAGGACAGTTAAGTGACAAAAGTTTGCTGTCCTGTGTCCTAAATAGGAAAGTTTACTGACAAAATAAAAAATGCTTTCATAAACACACAGGATCATTTAGGCAGGAAGGGACATCTGTAGGTCATCTGGCCCAACCTCCTACTCAGAGCATGGCCAACTCAGGTTGTACCAGGCCTTTTCCAGTCCTTTATTTTTTGACTATGTCCAAGAATGTATATCTTATGAACTTTCTGGGTTATCAGTGCATGACTTCCCACATAATTAAAAAAACCAAACCAAACCAAACCAAACCAAACCAAACCAAACCAACCCCAATATCTAGTCAGAATTTCCCATGTTGTGACTTGTGCCTATTGCCTCTTGTCCTACTACTCTGCGCATCTAAGAAGAGTCTGGCCCTGCCTTCCCCGTACACTGTACTGCAGCAGAGGACACCCATAAGCTCTCAAGGCTGAACCGGTCCCGACACCTCCCCTCACGGGTCTCATTCCCCTACATCGTTGCAACTCTTCTGCAGTGAACACCCAAAATGCAGTACTCCTGGCTGCACATGCACCAAGTAGATGGAAAAAAACACTTCCCTCAAATAATTTATAGAAGTATTGGTATCTCTATTAATATTACTCATAATATTTCATTAATGTTCTGCTCCTAAAATAAACAAACATACACTTGTAAACAAATAAAAATGTGCATATATAAATAATAAATATGTGCATATTCACTGCCATATAAATAGAAATTTCTAACCTACCAATATGATGTGGAATCATGTAATAAAGTGCTACAGTAAAATAGTCTTATTTTAGGACTGGGAGATTTAATGACACAAATAGTTCTTATACCAAAGCATTTCTCATATAGAAAAAAAAAAAAAAAAAGAGAGATAGATAACAATTCCATTTAATTATGCAAACTAAATTTTAGAACTTTATTTCAGTAATCAGTTGCTGAGCTTTGCTGAGTGACTAACAATGTTCCATGTCCAAGGCAGTAAATACAGAAAGAAACAAAACCATCCAATGGATTTATGAATTATGTCCTGGCAAATGTTAATATGAATGCCAACATGAATAAAAATTCCCTACACAGTTTAACCATAGAAAAGTCAGCAAAGATTCTCTCGTGTCGCATTTCCATTAAAACAAGTAATTTATGAGATCCTATATAGAGAATATAATGCTATAAATTCTGTAGAGTGGTTATCAAACATAATGGTACATAAGCTATAATTTGAGAGAAACAGAATTGTAAGTAAACTGATGAGGAGGTACAGAAGGTTCAGCAAATTATTATATTTGAACAGAGGGTTGTTCAAATTAGTTAGTTACAAATGATAGTATGAAACTGACCACTCTCTGATCTCTTCTAATATTTCATTAAATCAATCTAACATTGTTTTGGCATTTTTTTCTTGGTTTATTTCAATGTATTTGATGTTAAAAACAGGTGAAGTCTGTTCAGCCTACCAGTCTTTCCAAGGCTGTCAGAAAATCCTTTAAAGTTACTTGCGTTTGGAAATATTCTCCAAATATTTGGTTTAAATATTCATTGTGCTTTTATTTATTACATAAATCCTGTTCCATAAGAGGATGACTGAAGTTTTATTAATGCTACATAACAGCAAGACTTCCAAGCACAGTAACAGAGAAAATTAGCTAGAATGCGTAAAATGTTTAAGATTTTACATAACTAATACAAAAAAACAAACTTTCTGCTACTTTCCAAGTCCTCATGAGCATTCCATTGCTAGGAAATAGACTTAATTAGGAGCTTTTAGTGACATGAAGATAGCCAGGCTGCTTGAAAGATTAATTTTTATGCATTATTTTAGACTATAGTCAGGCTAAATATTTTACTTTCCAGGAGAATTAGAACAGCCATAGAGGACTTTTTATTCCCTATACTGCAAATTTAGTTAGTCATGATAATTTAACGTACAGTGAGGCCACACAATCTTATTATCAAGGCTCCCCTTCAGCAGCTCCTGGAGTGAACTGTCATTTTCAGTAGACACGCCACCATCCCAGTTTACATCTCACATATAATATTCTCTCAAAAGGGAAAAGCATATTTACCCTTCGAAGTTTATTTATCACCAGTCATAACATATAATGTCCTATCCATTTTATTCATCATAGACTTTTACAAGTTCAAGCTGTGCATGCATGCTATTTACTACTGGTAACTTCATGCTCCATATGCAAAGTCTTTTTGCTGATTGCAAACAATTTTACCTATTTCATCTTTGCCAGTGGCCAGGGGTAAATGTTATGGAATGTCATTGATTGCATATTTACACTACGCATCCTGTCTAAATACAGTTTCATTTCTTCTTTAAAACACAAGAAAAAAGTAGAAATATCACTGATCCCACAAGAGTCATACTACTCTCCAAGGCTACATTTGCACAGCAAAGCAGAGACGCAAGTACTGGTCATAGGGGTAGCAAAAAGAAAGCAGAAAAAGCTGCAACACCAGCTAGCAAACGAATGCATCCATGTACCCAGTAGGTCATTACCAGGCTTCGCTGATTATTTTGCCATCACTGTTACATTCACCTACCTTAACTTTATGAATGTAAGCACATACAGGTGTTTTCTTGCTAAAATCACACTTTTGTTTTGCATTGCTTGACCATCTCCTCTTGACTTCAGTCTAGAGTAAGAAAAATAGGGTTTGGGAGCCTGCTATTGAAACTATTTGTCTTAAGCCTCTCTGAATGGCTGGTCAGAGTATGGGGGCACAAGCACAGTCACCAGGTATTTCGAGACTTGGCAGAATTCTGTTGGAAAAGCGTGCGCTGCCCAGATACCTTACTGTGCAATTTTAACATGGTGCCGTTCAGCACATTTCTGTGAGCTGTTAAACTGTTCCCACCTTTTGCCTTAGACGTTGCTCCATTTCAGGGGGATATGTGATTCTTGCATGAGTTTATAGCTCATAAATGAAAGCTTCAGCAGATGGCAAGATCATCACCAAGATGATGTGCACTTGTAGGACATGTGGCATTCTTTCTTTGCTATTATGTAAGTAATCCAGAACAACAGAAAGATATCTGCTTCTTTTTTCAACTGTCTTCTGAACTGCTCTTAGAAGAAGACAGAGCATAAGAAGTGGGGCTGTTCTCACAGGCTCCAGACCTCTTGGTTCAAATATTTCCTTTTCCAGCAGTCACATACTGCACTTCACTAAAAGTGTCCTATTTTGTTTCACCTTACTTTCTAATGAATTTTTTATATTTTCTGGTTTTGACTACTTGTATTCACTAACAGTAGATACAGAGAGAAATACTAGACCATTTTAAGAAAATAATTATAATAGGCCACACTCCATTACTGTTATTAATTGAATTTGCCCATTGAGGGTTAACAGTTAAACCATTTCTGCCTTATATCTGAAAGAGATGATAACAGCCTTTGAAAAGCAAATTAAAATAACTAACAAACTCAGCGTATTCACTTATTTTGAATGTCACTCTAGTCTATAGACTTTTCTAGTCACAGTCTACAGGTTTGGGCTGCTGAAAGAAACAATAGCTATACAGACAATAATGTTTTTCAGATAGTTTATTGCATGAACTTACAGTACAGAATTGCTTATATGGACAATCATAAATACAGTCTGTACAGTAATGCTGAGTAAAAGCAGTTTACTCATTTGAAGCTTATGAATGTAAAACTTCTGTTAAACAAAAAGCCGGGCTCAGGTTCAATGGGATTTAGTTTTGAGAATAAACACATTAAAAGATAGATGTATTTTTAGTAAGAGGGCTAGGATAGAGACTTGGCTGAGCCAAAAAGATGTTTTATGACAAGGCACTCAACCTACCTGTGTCTCAGGTTTCCCAGGAAGATAAGTAGGATAATAGCCTTTTTACCCTTACACTGGATTGTGAAGCTTAACTCATAAAGACTCTTATCCAAAGCCATTAAAGCCAATAGAAATCTCTCATTGACTTTAATGAGCTTTTGTTCAGGTCCTTTACAAGACAGCTAAAAGACAGTCATTGACTTCAAGCCCTAATTTTATAAAGCTCTTTCATATCCTCAGCTTGGAGGCATTTGGAAACAGAAATGTAGCAATAACAGTATTATATTTACAAAACAAATCCTCATAAGATAAAACTGAACTTTTTTTTTTTAAAAAAACTCTGAGAGTGCTATTCAATGCATGTGTGTCCATCCAGACATATATACATATCGGTTATTGTATCCACTTATTGACAATTGTTTCTCAGATACCCTTACATGTTGGTTGTATAACCATCTCTGCACTGCTGGATGCCAACTCTACACATTTGATCTGGATGAAATACAGTTTATAATGACTTCTCCCTTGATTAAGCCGGAGTGTCAGATCCAGAATATAAATTATCACTTTGTTTTTATGCTGATACTGTCCTGGCTGTGTAAAAAAAAGAAAATAACTGATCTGGCATAAAGTTAACTCTTCAAAATCTGAAGCAGCAGAGGAGCTTTATACTTGATCAGTTCTTTACGATGTGTCTCCTGAATTTCTGATCCAAGAGTGAAGCAGCATTGCCAAGAACAGTATTGTTATATTTCCTATGCTGTCAAAGTACAGCTCATAGCAAAAAGGCCCCCAAATCAGGAAAATTACAAGAACTGAAAACAAAGAAGGAGAAACTTTAAGAAGTGGTATTATAATTATATAACTTATTCATTATTATATACCTGTAGTAGGTCAATTAAGGAATCCTAAGCTAATATAATAAAAACTTGACTCCATTCCATAAGAATTTGCAAACAGTTACAGCTAATTGAATAGAAATCTCTATTCTAGTCAAGGTAATTGAAATAAATTTCCAGTGATACATATTTTTTTTATCCCCTTAAATAATTGTAAAAAGATGCAAATTCTCTGAATATTTATTGGCTTCTGCTCAGAACAGCTATTTTCAGCATTATGAATGGCTGACATGACATATTTCTAAATCTGAAACACAGCAGTATCAAAGCAATAGTATTATGTAACACCTGCCATTCTGTATTTCACAAAGTTTTTGTTTTTTTTTTTTTTTTTAGACAACATACAATAACCATGCACCACTGAATTTAGTCCACTATTCTGGAAAGGTAAGTTTTCATCATATAGAGAGTTAGCAGCATTTCTAATTCAGCACTACCCACAGATGTCCTGTTATTTTTGTAATATCAGTTAAGGCACTAAGTTTATTCAAAGACACGACTAAGCGGAAAAGAAATATTAAACAGTTACAAATCTTAGTTAAAATGTTTTTATGTTATTTACACACTTCAAGAAAATGTCTCTCTATGCCTTAACATTCCAATTTTAGTCCTACAAAAACCATGCAACAAGTTACGATTTATTTTATAATATTTTTATGAACTAAGTAAAGATAATTTAATCTGCCAAGGTTTTACATTTTATAAATCCATATCTCTCCAAAGGTGCATCTAATTTAGAGCCTGATTGGTATCAGGGTTTTTGCTTTATCAACCTAGCCCATTAGGCCATTACACATACTGCTATTCTCCAAGAGAAAAAATGATTCTAACATCTGTTCTCAATCTGTTTTTTCATAATTTCCTTTTATGCCCCATGTTGCTCATCAAGTTCATCTACAAAACATTACTGTGTCTGGTTGTCTATACTATATATGCCTTTCTACTGTGAGATTGTATGAAAATTGAAAAAATGGTAGCCTACAACATAATCCACTTTAAAAATACCCTATTTTTACTGCATCTTTTGATACAAGAAAATACATCTGGTTTTGAAAGTCAGAATTGCGACACATACAACATTTAAACTAATCTCTTAAGTGACCTATATTCTAACAAAATAAGAAAAATGAGTTCATGTCTTACCATTGTGTAGACAGTTTGTTATGACTGCTGCAGTTTTTTATATAAAAGAAAAAGTATTTGAATTAAGAAGAAAATACCTTCTGAATGGCTTGAAGAAAGTGATTTTAATATTTTAATTCTCTTGGGCAAATATCTCAAGAGAATAGCAGAAAGAGGGGTAGAAAATGTCCCAGTAACCTAAAATCTAACGTGTACAATGGAAAAGAACCTGGAGTCTAGCGTGTCCTTCTAGACGCACTTTCCATGTTCTTCTACAGAAGAAAATCCTCAATACTTTATATTTCTCAAGCTAGTATCCAGCCCTACGATCTCTTCTGTCCCCTTCTGCCAGTATTCAATGATTCAACATTTAATTTTGATGTTAAATGAGGAAATTAAATGAGGAAAATACCTACTTACACTTGACCTGCCCATAATGTGTTCATCAACACAATACAAAGGTCATTCTTCCTGCAGAAAGCTAAAGCATTCACTGTTAAAAACTGTCTTACTAGCTCTCAAAAGGTGCTACTGCTGTGACATACTCTCCAATATTAGCTAGCAGCTGATGACTAATGAGAGGTGAAACCCTACTGAAGGTCATTTTCTAACATTTATAAACATCAGTGAATTGAATAAAAATTTGAGGGTCTTTAGATTTACCCCAACACGTGATCTTGTACGAAAGCTGCAAAGTGCCTACTTTGAAGATTTTACCTTGTATTAATTTCTGTGTGAGCTGCTGCAAATCTGAAACGAATGCCCAACTGCTAAAGTTTCCCTATTCCCTGAGTCCACATTGGCAATATATTTGTAAGCGAGAAGAAGATTAGGGGCTTTATGCCTAAGATTTATCTTGGGAACAGAGAGCAAGTCAGAAAAGGAAAAGCCTACCACAGGAGGAAAGAGATATCTGCACATGATAGACCAAAATAAATCCTGAAGGAAAGAACCTCTAAAACTAGATGTTAGAAATCTTCGATGATAGCAGCAGGAAAATAATAATGAAAAATAGCAAGAAATACAAGCACAAAAAAAGTGAGACAAGCCAAAAGAGAGGCAATAGCATCATGTACTCCAAACGACACAGTAGACCTTTTTTGCATTGCTTCCTAAGAACAAATTATTTCAAGTTAATAACTGGGCTAAACTTCCAGAAGCCAGACAAACTCATAAAGTCCTTGCTGTTGCTAATTCAATTAGAGTCAGTGGGATGACTTCTGTATGAAATACGTATTAAATGCATAAGGGTGGAAAAATCTAGTCCTGAAAACTTTGTTGTGAAAACCAGTGGCTTTTTTATATTAGAAGAATATTCTCTCTTAAAGATACATGTCAAAAACCTGCATACAGATTAGGGCGAAAAGGATTTGTATTTCCACAGAAGGATGCACAGTTTATGCAACTATTTCCTGCATGCTAGATTAAGTCAAAACGAGAACAGGAATCCACACGAAGTGTAACAAAACTAAAACCAAACAAAAACTGGAGTGCAGAGAAAACATTTAGTGTCTTTCTGATGAACAGATGGACACTCTTACCAGTCAAGAAACAAATTTTTCAGGCTACGTTTTGTCTTTATTCAATATGAAAATGGCCCTGTATAAAGAAAACTTAAATATTTATTTTGGAGAAAGTTTTGAAGTATCTCTGCCGTCGTCCACAGACCAATTTAACAGCTAACACTTACTAAGCACAGTTATGGTTTCTTAATTCTTTACCCCAGCGCTGGTACTAAAGCCAGAACGAGCTCCCGGGAGGGAACCATTCCAAATTACCTCAGCTGGCAACTTGTCCTCAGGGAGCATCTGTCAGCTACAGGGAGCTGGCTCGCCCTTTGGCATTCCCCCAGTACATCCCTCCAAATTTAAAATCTCCATCACCTCTCTTTCCATGTGGGGGAATTAAAAGGAGCTTTTATTCTTTTTGCAATAGTTAAGAGCAACCTCAGTCTCTGCTGACCAAGATATTTTAGAAAATCTAACAATGCTCACACAAATAATAAAAACACAATCACAACCAATTCACACTTGCAGTGTTGCACAAATGACCCAGGAGACATGCATTGCTTTTCAGTTGCAAAGTGTAAATGATATACAGAGAATTGACTTACCGGCCCAAAAGCATTGCTGTCAAAGCTGTGTCCGTGGTGATCGCCTTCCACCCAAATATGCCCGTGTGGAACTTTAACATACTTCTTTTTGTATCCAATTGTTCTGAAAAGAATTGCAAAAATGGCTAATCAGATAAAAAGAAAAAGCTACACTGTTTTGTTGCGAAAATTAACGCTTTTATTGTTTTGGAATTTGACCTTGCATACCTTCCAACACTTGCTTAAAACAAACTGCATTGAAGTCCTTTAGACTTCAAGAGTGCTACTCAAGTGAAAATACATGACAATTCTGTATGAGCTAAGTTGCACTTAGGGGCTGTTTAGTACATTGTTTTGGCAGAAAACACATCACAACAGGGAGCAGGAGACTTAACAGTTAAATACAATTAAGAGATTCCTATTTCTAGCTCCGTAGCAACAATTCTTCGAATCATCAGATTTAGCTCAGGTAAATGTCCGTGGATACATGTTGCAGTCACCTAAAGATGTTGTATTGAAAATGCTTTTCTTCCACAGTAGGGTGAGGTACTCATCATAAATAGGCTGGCACATCTGAAATGGCCTCAGCTTCAGCACTTGGATTCCTGTAATTCTTATGTCCTGGGGGTAGGATTTCTTCAGCTGTAACAAGCTAGACAGGATAAACTTAAAGGAAACCCCTAAGAGAAGGCCAAATACTGCAAGAAAAAATTACATTGACGACTCAAGCTGTTCTCCATGGAAATTCATACTGAAGCAGTGCCTCAGCATGCCCTGATATTACAAAAATTACGAACTACAGATGAGTCCTAAATCTGAGGTGCAGAGCATGTAAAATTCCTGTATTTAGTTGCCAAGTAGCTGTCATTTTCACAATTCCAGTCTGCCTTCTACCATACACTTCTGCTTTCTTTCAGAGTGGATCTGTTATTCTGCAATCTTTCATGCAGGGAGGTGATTTTATCATGTACACAAAATTATTACCATGATGAAGCATTTACAGACGGGACTGCGGATAATGATACCTCTTATTTTGATTTGGATAACCAAGTCTGTCCACAGACAGAAACAGACTTTTGATCTAGCTTGTTACCTCCAGCTGCTCATCACTTTTCACTGTCTGGAAGATATGCCCCCAAAGAAGGAGGCAGAAGGAGCGCACTTTGTAAGTGAGGAGAATCAACTGAAGAGAGGAAATCACCTTCACCAGGAGATTCAGCTGAATTGTGCAGCAGCACTGATCAGGGATGTTCACAATTCAAAATGGGAAAACTGGGTTTGGTGAGGTTTGTTTGGCTTGGGAAGGGTGAGAGAAGAGGTGTGAGGATGTTATAAGGACAAGCTAATTAATAACCTGGAGACCATGAAAGATTGGATGAATAAGGAATCATCAAAAGTGCATTTTATTATCTTTATTTGACATTATTAGTCAAACAAAAATAATAATTATTTACTTCGCAAGTCATAAAATACAGCCAGTACTTTTTCAAACAGCTTCAGAAGCAGCTGAAAGGATGAGGGTGCCAGAACTATATTCTGATGGAAGTTCTACCTGTGCTTTCATTGAAAACTGAAACAATAATAGCATACTTGCAGAAAAAAATACTCTAATTTTCATTTTTCTTTAGAACAGTTTCACATTACATAGGATTCAAGACTGAGTTCCTAAACCACTCAAAACAAAAACGAAAATCTGTGCCGAGTTGGTAAATATATGAATATATGATTATACGATTTCTTAAGCATAAAGTGTAGTTCTGTAATAATTAAATTATGCTAAAAGAGCAATTTATTACTCTGCCTTTTTTTTTTTTTTTAAAGAAGAAACATGGCATACAGTCTGGAGAATAAAATTATTTACGTTTTGAGATTCCATAATGCTTTCTGTCACTGCCAATTTATTTTATAAAGTACCATATGAGACCATGTTTTATAGAAATATATTTTAAGATATGGGTTCATTGATGTTGGCTGTTAATTCTGTTCTTTCTGATTAGACACTCTGAGAATTATTAAAATAATATCTTTCATCAGTGATAAAGGCAAACAATAGCTAAAAAAATATTTAATTTTCTCTTCCATTCATCTTCCTGAATATAGGAGAGTAGATAGTCAAATTTTGTACTTTTGCAGACTTCAGGCAGAAGACTGAATTTCACCCAGGAGGGTGGAAAGATATGAAAGTTAATTCTCCTGACATGTTTACCTCATACATGTCAGGAAAATAAAATGTCAAATGTCAGTCAGTGACTCCATCTCAGACCAGACACAACCTTCTTCCTCTCCCAAATAATCTCCTCCTTTATTATGATTAGGAAATGACTAAGAGGAAAGAAAAAAAAAAAGTACTTGGAAACAAAAATGGAAATAATTTGGTCTGCAGGGATAGGTTTTTCAGAGGTTTGCAGAGACCCTGTGAAAATAGAAAGTCTTAACACAGGTGTACAGTGTGTTGTTTAAGGCCTAAAGCAAAAAGAAAAAGATTACACGGTGCAGTAACTATCATTGGTTCTTTTTATTACTTCTGCAACACAGGAAAATACATATTTCTTTCTAGCCTAGAAATAACCATCATAAACCAGAAAAATCTGCTACAACTATGGAAAAAAAAGTCTCTTACAGTGATTAAAGAGGAATAGTGTACAAATTCTCATATCTAAAAAAGCAGAGAATTGTACAAAAGAGGTTTTCATTTAGAGGAAATAGAATTAAAATTGATGATGTTAATATATGTATTAAGGGAACAGGGGAGAGAAAAAGAAACGGAAAAGAAACAGAAGCAGCAGTTCTAATTATCTGCTTTAGTAGACAGGACTGATACTGCATGGATAAATCACTCTGTAAGCTCAGCAAATAAATGTAAAACCTTCTGCCATTTCATGTATGGGGTATATAATTAATCAGGTTGTTCCCACATGTAGGTCCAATAGAAAAACATCAAGCTGTACTGTAAACAATAAGTACCCGTATAGTTGTGAACAAAAGAGAAGCAAGAAAATCTATTTTCCTAAGACAATTCTTTCAAAATGTTAGTGTAGTATTTGCACAGGGCAGTTATCTAGAGACTATGCTTCCACTTCAGCAATCCTCCTGCAAAAACCGTCCTGTGGAACACAAGTGAAATTTGAAAACAAAGTTTACTTGAGGCTGCTACTGCATGACTTGGTAACGAATGGCAGCAATAGACTCATGGTACAGTGAACTGGATCATCCATTACTTAATATTGGTTTTAATTTTCAAGATCATTTCGAGTTACTCCACAACAGATCAATAAACCATTCACACAAGTAAACAAGGCTACAGGCTTCAGAAAGCCAAATTTGGTTAATGACAGCAGGTATCTTTAATTACTGTTGTGAAGACTATGTTGAATTTTTTTAAGAACAAAAAACCCCAAACTTGTAGTTTGTTCTTCTATGAAGAGAGCACAATTCGTTTCATAATCAAAATTAGTCAGTAACACTGTCAATCTCTCACATGAATCTTGCAGAAATTAAACACTTTAATCTCTGGCCTAAATTGCAAGGAGAAGACCACATGTGTGTGCTACAATGGCAATATGGCTCTTGCTCCAAATGTTCAAACTACCGTTTATTCAGTTCAGTAGCTAACCATTTTAGCTAGACGTGCTGAAAGAAAACTAGTACCCTCTTTTTGTGCTACAAGGCCAAATTACTAACACAAATTGTACAACATCATTTCTGAGAAGAAGGAGATCCTTTTTCCTAAAGACAGCTTTGAAGGCAACTGTCATCTACTTTTCAGATTCAGTCCTGTGTAAATAAATAACAATTATAAGCATAATGATCAATACTTCTGTGAAAAAATAATACAATATAAAGTGAAAAATTACTTCTGAATGCTTCTAGCACTCTTCAACAATGACAACAAAACGTAAAATCATCGAGCCAAATATCAACTAAAAGCACAGTTAGTTCATTGGGAATTTTACATCAACTCCTTTTGAGAGGCCTTTGCTACAAATGAAATGCAGTCAATAATGTAGTATGTATTTTGAAAGTAATGTAAAAAATCTATTTTTCTTTCTTAGTTGAATATTCTTAGACTCATTTATCTGACTTTGCCTGTAATCTTGACTTCTGTTAGCTCTCACACATTAATTTTTAATTAAATTTAGAAGATGTCTGAATGAATTCTTAAGAGAACAATTGGTACAAGTAATCATTAACTTAGTATTTGTTAATTTCATATCTAATTAATTAGCATGAGTTATAATTACTGAAAAATCTTTTAAATTTCAGAAAGCCTCTACTAACAAAGAGTAGTTTTCCACTTTCTGAAACCTAGTGTTACTTTGAAGTAAAAATAAATGAAGACTGTTTAACACCTCTTACCCTTCCCATTGTAAATGTTCACTTTAGGAATAGCATAGGCAAAGACATTAAAATACCCGGACTTTGATACATGGTATTCAACATCTGTTAAAAACCATACTATTGTGTGCAAAAAAAATTTCAGGTTTTACCAAAGTCTTTGACACATTACCAATAACCACTTATGCTACAGTTGTTCAAACTGTAGTTAAACTCTCAGTAGCTTTAACAGCAGAATCTACAAGAGTTGCAGCAATTTTCTTGATCAGAATGCAATGGAATTACATCTATTTTTTTAGTAATTTTGACAGAAATTGACCTGAAATTCTGATTTATTTTTCTTACATCGGAGGTACATTTTGAACCTTTGCAAAGGTTTTTTTTTTCTCCATGATTTAATAGTTAACAGATGTACTTATATCTATCCTCGGCTAAGAAATAATTTCAATCCTGACAGTCAAAAGTGAGCTCTATATGGTATTTTAGCCACCTGCCCACAAGCAAGAAAAAATCTGCTTTTTTAGGATGTGGTAACAGTGCCAAAGCAAGCAACTTGGCTCAGCTAAGCTGGATGAGGAATGACTGCCTTCAGTTTGATTCAACCTTGAGAAATCAGAAGGTCTCGGCAATCTGCAAACCTTTGGGCATCATCAGGGAACAGACATTATAGATAATTTTCTCTGTTTGCACAGATGGAAAAAAACCAAATACAACTCTTTTATAAAATAGTCAGTCTCTATCATCAACTTTTTCCGAACAACATAAATTGCTGTATATGGAAGTTTTCCACATGTATCTGTCTTCATCAAATTGACAGAATGAAAAAAGCGTAAGACATTCCATTTCAGATGACACCCAGATTCCAGGACATGAACCTTAGTGTAATATATCATGTAAGTTGTACTAGTATCACCACAGGGAATCTTCCACATGACACTAAACACCTTCCTGCCCGCTAAGAAATCTCTTTTTTCTCTTCCAACACACACATACAGCCATCTGTCTTTCTACTTTAACCCTTCCTTTACGTATACTATATTCCTTTGGTCACAAGCTGTTATTGAAATCAGCTGCTTTTAGAAGACAGAGTTATGTATGTGAAGTAACTAGATTTTTTTTTTCTGAAGGCCAGGTTAACAGACTGCATAAAAGTATGTCAATAGGTTAGGGTATGTTCTCTAGTTATGTGCAGTTATCAACTTTTGCCTTGGAGCTGAAATGTGTTTTCCTTAAAAGCTGCAGATCAGTCAGTCATTGAGAGGCCTGACTTTCAAATGTTCATCCAAGATCAGAATGAGGAAAGTGATGGAGGAGATCCCATGCTTTAGAACTTGTGACAAAGATGAGAAACTAGGAAAGTGTTGGAGGAGACACCGTGCTTGGGATACTGCTCCTGGAGCATTGCCAGATTTGATACATTCAGAAGGGAACTCCCAAAAGACATGACAGAATGACAGAAATGGCAGAATCTTGAAACAAGAGACATTCGTTTGATGAGATTAGGAGCAGCCATTAAGGAGGCAGAGATTCCATCTGCCTATACTTGAGCAAATTTTTGAGTGTCTAAATGCTGTAGGTTTCACCTTTTCCAATGGAAGATTTTGAAGTTTCGGGAAAAAATCATAGAATCATTCTGGTGGAAGAGACCCTCAGGATCATCGAGTCCAACCATAACCTAACCGAACTCTAGTACTAAACCATATCCCTAAGAACCTCGTCTAAGTGCCTTTTAAATACCTCCAGGGATGGTGACTCCACCACTTCCCTGGGCAGCCTGTTACAAAGGCTGACAAGCCTTTCTATGAATAATTTTTTCCTAATATCCAATCTAAACCTCCCCTGGTGCGACTTGAGGCCATTTCCTCTTGCCCTATTATTGACACTTGGGAGAACAGACCAACACCCTCCATGCTACAACCTCCTTTCGGGTAGTTGTAGACAGCAATAAGGTCTCCCCTCAGCCTCCTTTTCTCCAGGCTAAACAGTTCCAGCTCCCTCAACCGCTCCTCAACAGACTTGTGCTCCAGGCCCCTCATCAGCTTTGTCGCCCTTCTCCGAACTCTCTCCAGCACCTCAATGCCCTTCTTATGCTGAGGGGCCCAAAACTGAACACAGGTGGGGCCTCATCAGTGCCGAGTATAGTGGCACAATCACTTCCCTAGTCCTGCGGGCCACACTATTTCTGATACAAGCCAGGATGCTGTTGGCCTTTTTGGCCACCTGGGCACACTGCTGGTTCATATTCAGCCAGCTGTCAATCAACACTCCCAGATCCTTTTCTGCCAGGCAGCTTTCCAGCCACTCTTCCCCGAGCCTGTAGCACTGCCTGGGGTTGTTGTGACCCAAGTGCAGGACCTGGCACTTGGCCTTGTTGAACCTCATACAATTGGCCTCAGCCCAGAGATCCAGCCAGTCCAGATCCCTCTGTATAGACTTCTTACCCTCCAGCAGATCAGCACTCCCACCCAACTTGCTGTAATCTGCAAACTTACTAAGGATGCACTCAACCCCCTCATCCAGATCATTGATAAAGAGATTAAACAGAACTGGCCCAAATACTGAGCCATGGGAAACACCACTTGTGACCCACTGTCAATCGGATTTGACTCCGTTCACCACAACTCTTTAGGCCCAGCCCTCCAGACAGTTCTTTATCCATCACAGAGTACACCCATCCAGGTCATGAGCTGCCAGCTTCTCCATGAGAATGCTGTGGGATATAGTATCAAAGGCTTTACTGAAGTCTAAGTACTCAACACCCACAGTTTTTTCCTCATCTACTAGGTGGGTCACCTTGTCATAGAAGGAGATCAGGTTGGTCAAGCAGGACCTGCCTTTCATAAACCCATGTTGACTGGGCCTGATCACATGGTGTACTTGGATGTGCCGTCTGATGTCACTCAGGATGATCTGCTCCATGACCTTCCCCGGCACCGAGGTTAGACTGACAGGTCTGTGGTTCCCCAGATTCTCCTTCTGGCCCTTCTTGTAGACGGGCATCACGTTTGCCAACTTCCAGTCAACTTGGACCTTCACAGTTAGCCAGGATTGCTGATAGATAATGGAAAGTGGCTTAGTGATCACCTCCACCAGCTCTCTCAGCACCCTTGGATGTCTCCCATCTGTCCCCATAAACTTGTGGGTGTCCAAGTGGTGTAGCAGGTCACTAACCATTTCCCCTTGGATTACTGGAGCTTCATTCTGCTCCCCATCCCTGTCCTCTGGTTCAGGGGGCTGAGTAACTGGAGCACAACTAAAGACTGCAGTAAAGAAGGCATTTAGTACCTCAGCCTTTCCCTCATTTTCTGTCACTATGTTCCCCCACATCCATCAGGGGATGGAGATTCTCCTTAGCCCCCCTTTTGTTGCTGATATATTTATAAAAACATTTCTTGTTGCCTTTCACAGCCGTGGCCAGCTCAGCTATAGTTGGGCTTTGGCTCTTCTAATTTTCTCCCTGCATAACCCCACAGAATTCTTGTATTCCTCTTGAGTAGCTTCCCCCTCCTTCCAAAGGTTATAAATTTTCTTTTTATTCCTAAATTCCAGCTACTGTTCTCTATTCAGCCAAGCTGGCCTTCTTCCCCACCGACTCGCCTTCCAGCACACAGGGACAGGCAGCTCCTGCACCTCTAAGATTACCTTCTTGAAGACAGACCAGCCTTCCTGGGCTCCTTTGTCTTTCAGGTGTGCCTCCCAAAGGACTCTGTCAACCAGCCTTCTGAATAGGTCAGTCTGCCCTTCGGAAGTCCAGAGGAGCAGTTCTGCTGATCACTCTTCTAACTTCTCCAAGAATAGAAAACTCAATCATTTCATGATCACTATGCCCAAGGCAACCTCCAACCAACACATTGTCCATGAGTCCTTCTCTATTGACAAACAGATCTAGTGGGGCTCCTTCCCTCATAGGCTCACTAACTAGCTTTGTCAGGAAGTAGTCTTCTATGCACTCCTGGAGCCTCCTAGACTGCTTCCTTTCTGGTGTGTTGTATTTCCAGCAGACAGAAGACTAATTTTCTGGTTTCCTCATTCAGAGCAGAAATATGATAAAAAACAATCTTTTGTAATAAACAAGCAGTTACAGCAAGCAAGATGCTGAACAGCAAATGGGATCTCTTTTTTTCCCCAGCTAAAGCACTCCTGCCAAAGTGATGCACCCGTGTGAGTTCCTGTGACTCAGCAGTGCTAAGAATAAGTAGAAATCTGATATAGAAAGTAGAGGAGATGCTTGCAGCTTTGTTGTATTAATTAGATCATTTCTTATAAAGCATGTTGTTCTAAACACACAAAAAAATATTTAGCCATTACTTGCTTCACTGGTTTCTTCAAAATAAAAATTAATCACTTTTAAAACATATAGTATTGGGGAAAGTTACTGGATTTCAAATTAAATTAAAAAGCAGTCTAATCAGATACTGATATTTACATTTTTTTGCCAATTACCTGCTGTGTGAAAGCTAGTTAAATTTTCAAAAGTATGCATCATGTTTTGCATCAGATAACTTATAAACTATATTTCTAACAGATGGCTATACCACACTAAGTGAGGTATACAAACATGATTATATCACTATCCTATATCACTGTCCTATATCACTAGGACAGTGCAATGCAGCCAATTACAGCATAACATATTGAAATCAGAAGAAAAGTAGTCATGCAAAATTTTGTATTACTAATGCAGCTGCCCTTTATATGAGTTAATAGAATCTACATCTCATTTTCACTAAGGTTTTCTTTATACTATGTCAGCAGAGCAATGAGAACTGGGAATATTAGTTCTAAGGTAACAAGATACCAATGTGATGACCCATTTTGAAACACAGATAAGTACAACGCTCAGATTTTCAGGCAGTAATTCATGCAGTGATTTTTGAAAAATTCACTATTAATTGATATCTTAAGCATGTATGGTTAAGTGAATTTTAAATTTCCATTATTTTATGTCAAGATGTGCTTTATAAATTATATTTGCATTACAAAATATTTGATATTTTTATTTTCTATTATAACTAGTACATATTGCTAGTCTCCTAGACATAAGACTAGATGAAAGGAACATCATCTGAGTAAACCTATAAGCCTAAGTGAAGTGTTCTAAAACACTGCCATCCAAAAAGCACTGTGCTTTTATAAAAATGGGGATGAAGAAAACTGATGCAAACATTTTGGATAAATTATTTTTAGTGCTATATTACAAACAGGTACAGAAGCCACTCTTCAAAGCTCAGCATAATAAATTTAGCTTGTCAAAGACTTATCTCCTTCCACCAAAAGAGAAAGCTAGGAATACATGAAAATATATTCTGTACATCCATTTGTATATTAATAATTTTTTTGTTTTACATATGACCTGATGAAGCATTTACTCTCTGCAAGCCTTATTCTGACCTATTTTTTTCCTTATATTGTATATATAAATTTAAATAGATATATGATAATACACATGACCCACATTATATATACATCAAAATAAAATCAGATTTCTTAAGCCATATCACTTTAACTTCTGACCCCACATATTTAAAAGACACGTAGATGTGGCGCTCAGGGACACGGTATAGTGGTGGACTTGGCAGTGTTAGGTTTACGGTTGGACTCGATTATTTGGAAGGTCTTTTCCAACCTAAAGTTTTGTATGATTCTATATATGCTTCCTCAATGCACTCCTTTGCTACCTTTAAAGTCTGTCTGACCATTAGGAACACTTTGGTCACCTCAGTTTTTCTTAAGGCACACAAAACTACCACCTAATTAAACTACAACAAATAGTTCAAACATGTTTGTCTGAGTAGCAACTAGCTATAGAAACAAAAATGAATTAGAAAAACTTCAAAACGGTTTATACAATATAGTTGATAGTTCATATAACAATATCTTTTTAGTCAACAATATTTACAGTTAATCAAGTCCAGACAACATATTATTTACACTTGCTTCATTTATCAGTATATGGCAGCACTGTTGTTACCATATTTGAATGACAATACTGCAAATAATACAGATTAATATAAAAGATCACCTACCAAGCTTTCCATTTTATTAAAGAGATTAGTCAGATTTTGCCTTCAAGTCTTTCTGTATTTTTTTTTCTTTTGTAGAAAACCAAGTATTTTATTATTCCTGAATATATAAATGAGGATATGCCAACAATGTTAAAGGCCTTTCTATGAAATTAGTTCCACTCACTCTAGCAGTCTAATGAAATAAATGTATATTACACTATTGTATATGTTTATCTAAAACGATAAAATGATTGAAAGGACAAAGAACAAGCCAGCTTCTCTGCTAGAGATATTAGCCTTATTTTAAGCCTGAAGTTCTCTTGATAACACTCTATTTTGTACCAGGCAGCACACTGTAACAGAGAAGCAAAGAGAAATAATTACAAGAGAGAAAAGATTAGACATCATTGCTTATGAGAATCACAGAATTTATGGGATCATTGCTATGAGCAAAGGCATCCTTGACAGATCAGATCAGTTTCCCAGCAAAAGATATTAAACATACCTCTGAATCCAGATAAATTTGACAAAAACCTATCAAAGACTTAGACTGCAAAAAGAAGGAAGAGTCATTGCCTCTGTCTTAATATCACACAATTTCCCAGATAATTGCTCAAAATTCTGTTCAAGACTAATGTCAACATAGTTCATTCTATATTATGTTTCTTTCTTCCTTTCTTTCCTGAATTTTCAAGATATCCTGAAAACACTCAAGATTTTTAATGTGTAAGCAGCCATGGAGCTGTTGCTCCTCTTTATGATCAATGTACGTGAGACAAGATTCTCTGTATCTCAATGCATTTCTCCTTCATTTATTTCCTTCCAGTTAAGCTTTTCATTATTTCTGGCACTCACTGAGAATTTTTCCCAAAGCTATAATTTCATTTAATCTTTGATGATAACTGGATGAGGTGATAACATTTCTAGATGGTGTTTTCTTTTCTTTACATATACTAACCTGTGCTTTGAAGATATGTTTCATATCTAGGACCTGAGTTTTGCCCCCTTTTTGATACTTTTACCCATATATATATATTCACGTCACTCGATGTGAATATACACATTTGAACTCTATGATCTTAAAGGTCTTTTCCAACCTAAATGATTCTATGATCACAAAGGTCTGTTACACAGATGCTGGCAAGCACTCTGTGCGTTGTGTTTAAAAAGCTAGAGCTGCCAGAAGTTAGTTTTTAGGTCTTGTGAACAGTAGACCTGCAGCAGGAGTATCAACCAGCAATGCCAAGTGATCCAGATTTTAAGCAAATAATTTCTCCTCAGGTAAAGTTTATTTGTAGTCATTTGCAGTCACTTTTTATGCTTCCCATTTCCACCTCACGTTGCCTTTCTGTATTTTTTTCAACACATCCTGCCTTCCTTCATAAACTACGTAAAAGACCACTGCAGACCACTATGCACATAACACAGCAGCACAGGAAGGAGGCCTGGGGCTACCTCAAGCACTTCATGCTTGTTCCTGCAAAGCAGAACTCATTTTGCTCCTAAGAATGCTAAACTAACAGTAGCTTCTCTCCCACAGATGATGTTATCCCTTCTTCCTGTAACATTTGTGGGTGGTTTCAGTTTTGGGTCTTCTACACTATTCACTTCATATCACATGTCACTTTGTTTTCATCTGTTCAAGCACTAACAGCATTCTCATTTTCTGATCATTTCCATGACAGCTCTCCTCAACCCTTTTAGGAAAATGTAATTTTGGTGAATTTTTAATAAAACTATGGATGATTTCTGCTTAACTGTATTTGAAATCACATACAGATAAGTTCAGAATCTGCTCTTCCCCTCTCTCCTTTTTTTTTCTTTCCCCAAATTGATTAAATCTATAGCAAAACAATGATGAGATGATACTGTGGAATACCTCTTCAAGAACCATATTCTTTTCAAGGTCTACATATAACTTGCATAACTGCCTCTAACTGCATTGAGAGTATTCTTATTTAAAATGAGTATTAGTAAATTATATATTTTATATCAATACGTATTTTGCAATTTGTTCAACACTGTATACTGTCAGACATAACTGCATATACTATATTTATGCGAATACAAATATTTCTATACACTTTTACACAAATGTGTCACTCCCATTAGAGGTACTGAAATGACTTTATTTTTTTTTGCTCAGCATATTCTCTTAATCAGAAAAACTGTAATTTGTTTTCAGGATAAATTAAACCAAAACTAAAACAGTAATTTTGTGTTGTATCCACTGCATTTAAATGGCTATCCAGCTTACTTATTCAGCAAAAGCAAACATATATCTCATTTTTCTCTACTGCAGTCTTTCACTTGCGAATCTGATTCCAGTTGCCAACACTGTGCCCTTTCAAGTTAAGATTATGAAAATTATCCAGTTTTCTTCTTTTGATAAATGTCCCATTAACCAAGTGAGTGTATAATTTCATTACCTTCTCTGCTAAATTATATTGACAATTAGTATGACAGGTTTTTGCTAATATCACTATCAGCTATTAACAATATCATATTATATCACATATTAGATGGGAATAATTTGTTAGATTCATTATCATTAGCTTCACAATTTTACCAAGGTAAAATCTTACAAGTTATTCTAGGTCATCTAAGTACCATTTTTTGTGAAATTGGAAATTTTATACCTGAAAGAACAGGAAGATAGAGATCAAAAAAATACTGCTATCAAAAGATTAATTCTTGCACCCTACATTCATTTTTTATTAATATTGAATCACCTGGGAAAATCGCTAGGTAAAATTTTAGGTTTAGACATGTTTGAAGGAACTGAAGATAATTGTTTTGAATGGTTAAGATTTACAGTACTGTAAACAAGACCAAGTTTTCACCTGATACATACTTAACTATTTGGGCTTAATTACATGCTGCAGCAATACGTATCTTTTCCCCTCTTTCAGTAATAGATACAGAAATTTTCCTCTCAGTAAGAAAGGAGATGGTCCAACCTTTTTCGAGATTAAAAGTTGTGGAACTTAAAAGTTGACTCAGGAGTTAATCTCCATCCTGCAGAATCTGGAACTATTAAATAAAGCTCCCTATAAAGCTCTCCTTGCTTGAGCTCACTTTTTCTCCTCGCAAAACTCCTCTCCCTTAGCAGTTCTGCGATTTCTTCTACCACAGGAACTGTCAAGGGAGAGGCTGTAGCCCAACTCTGTGACCTTTGATTACCAGCCCTGTGTGTTTTCTCAGCCTCAGGGTGGAGGTCGATGGCCATGCCAGCCTTCCAACAAATGTGCTCTGTCTGCGTAAATGTGAGAGGAGGAAGACAAGAGGAGAGAAAAAAAACTTTGAAAATTATTTGTATCCCAAAATGGAAAATCATGGCATCTACTGGCATGTACAACTCCATCCGCCTATTCCTATTCTGAGGAACTGCTGAATGCAGAATAGATCTCTTTTTTTTCAAAAAGTGGTGATGGGGTGGTCACAAAAGCAGAGCCTCTTCATCACTGCTAGAGGTTACTGAGCTTCTGTATTCTGATTTCTGGATCTCTCTCAGCTTGAGGCTGGCTGAATACCAAATACTGAGCACAGGATGAAGAGAAATGTCAAGTCCAACTGTTGCAGCCAGGGAAAACTATGCAGTCACGGAGAAAAAGTCTTGCTTGTATAGAGGTGTTACTCCAGACTTCTGATGTAGGTATCCATTTTATAATCCAACACTACTGCGTTAAAACACAGGCAAACCCTTCTGGGTGACCACAAATCAGGCCTTTTCTCCTCCCTGGAAGGGTGCGCTAACAACTGGACTAGAAGCAGTCTCTCTTTGTTGCTCGCCCTCTTTCTCAATCCCTTCCCATTAAATTTGAACTAGCTCTTTCAATCATCGACTCACCTCCTGGAGGAATGATGGGTCGCAGAGGCACCATGAACATGCTTACAGCTTGGTGATTATGGCACTCTTCAGAAATAAGAAAGAGTGGGGTCAAACCCCACTCTGAGTTTACAAGGTGTTAGTTGTGCTTTTGATTGCATCTAATTTGGTGTCTAAGCACTGTTTGATAAACTACCCGGCACTTCTGTTCACGCGCAGCTGCTTATAATAAAGTAGCAAGAAATTGCTGGAGTATCAGACATCTGTCTGGGACAGAAGTGGGAGTGATGGCAACGAACCTGCATTTACCTGATATATATAGAATAACATTCAGCAGAGTCTAACCAGTCCTGCCAAGACTGACAAGATACCTGCCCACTGATGTAAAAGGGCCTTTCAAAAACTATATTTTTTAAAGTTATCTACTCTGCAAAGACTCTAGAATAACTTACTCAGGAATAAGAAAAAGTAAGATCCATAACTCTGTAGAGCTTATTTAATAAATAGTGCAGAGAGATTCTGCAGTTTCTCATGTCTAAATGGCATTTGCAACTGCTAAAAGAAGTTTTAACACATCATAAAGAACAATACCCCATTTGATTTTTTGGAACCTTATAAGATCATCATTGTGAATAGCTGTCTCAGATAAAATCATATTCTTGTAGACCTGTGACTGCTAGAAGAGTCTGGCAATATCTTTGCCTAGTTCCAACTGTACAAAATAATTCCCCACCCACATACCTCTCACACGGAAGTTAATTGTTATACTTTCTTTATTGCTTAGCATTATCTAAAGGTATTAAAATTTCCTAATCTGCTTTAGATGGTATATAAAAAAGCAGAACCTTGACTTAACAAGTCCATTCAAGACTCATTTTTTTTATTATTTTTTAAAGGACTCTACTATCAAAAAGATAATTGAGAAGCTTGCAAGTAAGCCATAGAAAAAATCAACTCTGTGTTATTAAATAAATGTACATTTTTATCATGCAAGTTTTAAAATTCCCCTCATCTGACATGGATCCCTGTCCCCCTATGGACTACCTGATGGCGCCTCAGGTTCTCACTGAAAATGCCCACAGAGCACATGGCAGACTAACCTTGACTGCCTGGACATCCTAACTGTCCTTTGGCAGGGACCCTCAAATCTCCGAAGAAGTATCCCACTACCATGTGTCAATAAGTCAAAGTTAGATAACAACAATTGTTTGGGTCCTAGGATGCCCACCTTGCTCACAGTGTATGCAGATTTGTACCTGGGTCCACCTGGGGAGCAGAGAGGCATCATGTTTTCTTTCCCAATTGCCTCCAAACCTCATTGCGGTGTCACACCCTAGGTAATTTTAGTCTAGAATAAAAACTTATGACCCTTCACAAATATAAGCATTGAAGGATTCATGCATTCAAGAATTATCCCAGTTGAATTTAAAGTGTGTCTATTCAAGGCATGTTGTTCAAAAGTTCAAGCAAGGCAAGGTGGAAAAAAAGAGAAGGAGTTTTGCTTGAAATGAAAGAATGTCAATTTATTCGCACCTAATACACACAGATCCAAAGTGACCCCTGAAATAATTTCAAATAGTAGACATAAATTACTAAATAAAAAGACTGAAATAATACTAGTAACTTTAGTTTTCAAATTTTATAAAGACATATCTCTAAGCACTTTTTTATAACTAGACTCACAGGTGGCTATTTTCATGATTTCTTCACAATTCTAATTAAACTAATGAAATAAATGACGTTGGTGCCTTTATGCCTGACAGTACAAGGAACGAATGTAGAAAACACAGCACACAACAGCTGGTTTTAATTTCTACACAACTGTCTAAACATTAATGTAAGATTCAAGTTCTTCCTCCTATTTTTAACCTTAGCTGAAACAGAAAAATGAGAGAGAAAAAGCTCTCTTTTTCATATTTCAAGATATTCTAACTTAAATACAGGTGTGTGCATGAACATCCGAACATATGAATGTTTATTCACAAGGGCTAAGTAAAGCTACCTGGAGCAATCTATGTGCAGGATAATTTTTCTAATATTTTCTTCCACTAAGAAAATTTTTGTCTTGCACTACAATCCTGTGAAGCACTCAGCAAGTGAGTCATCAGACAGAGTGACTGGTCATTTCTGTCCCTTACTGCAACTGTATGATTAAGGGGAAAAAAAAAAAAAGAAAAAAGTGTAAGTATGAGTGAAACAAATATTCAAGTATTTTTATCCTTAAAGGGAAATATTTTCTAGGAGGTTTCTACAAACAATTATTTTTTCTGTAATAAACAATTATAATTTGAAGCAAGTATGGAAATCCTTTTCTTGATACTAGATTCATACCTAAACATAGATACTAATATTTCTTGGTGTTTAAGCTTAAGATAACTTTACACTAGATCCAAAAAGCACACTCATAATTAGTCTTTTATGAAGAGTATACGGAATGTTTTATTTCTGGGTCTGAGCAGCAGTCTGTGTAGCCCTATAGTTTGTCTCCCAACAATTGCAAAAGCACACAGTGCCCAGGAAAAACATGTTAGTCTGGTTTCTCTCCATGAGCATTGAGATTTACTGTATCAGAGATGTTTGATCATACATCGTTGTCTACTTCTTTTAGTATCCCTTTATTGATCTGTTATCCATAAATTTGTCTAGCTCATTTTTGAACCTGTTATTACTGTCTGCCTCCACAGTCTTCTGGGGCAATAAATTCCAGAAGTTCACTATCTGCTGTACTTTCTTTTGTCTGTTATAATCTCCCACCAGTCTCATCAAGTGCCCCCAGATTCTGTACTGTTGGATTTGGTGAAGAGTTCAGCTCATGCACTGCCTTCACAATGTTGTAAACCTTAAGTATATCTCCCCTCATCCTCTGCAAACTGAAGATTTCTCATGTTTTCAGTTGCCAGTGTCAGGCAACTGCTCGATCAACATAATTTTTGTTGTTTTTCTCTTTAACCTCTCTCCATGTCTGCCTTTAAAATCATGTCTCAAGAAGGAAGAACTGACAGTTCCTTTAGGGCTTTTATATTCCTAGCCTGTTAAGGCAGACCTATATTTGCTTAATATTTTGTTAGTTTTTCAGCTTTGGTATTACAATTTAGATCAACAGTGGTAACCCAATAAACAGAAATGCTCAATTTAGGTATAGTCTAATGCTATTCAGAGCAGTCTACTATTTGCCACACGCACCTGTCTTTAAACATTTTTTTTCTGAAAGAGCTCAATTACACACAGTCCAGTGCTGGACAATATAAAGAAATGATTCATGGAGCCTAAAAAGATTTAGAAAGCTGATCTTTGCTCTTAGGAGTAGACGTTAATAATAGATTCTTTTTTTTCACACAACACTGAAATTTCACATGGCTTTGTTAACAGGAAAGACCTGCAAAGCAGTAAAAATTTCAAACCAGAGATCCTCAAAGAAATAATCTGAATCACCTACAGAAGGAAAGGGCAATGTCCTCATTAATACTTCCACAGCATTTGGTAACCTCACAGCATTGAGTCAATTGATATCTCATTAAACTGGTGTATTTTTCCCATTCTCTTTCTCCCCAAGTACGTTTTTCCATTTAATGTTACTAAACCAAGAAAACGTTCATTCAATATGAATTCCTGAAAAAGCCTTCAGAATTATTTTTTGACCATTTTAAATACCAATAGAGATCCTAATCCTGTGTCTAGTCATAGCAATAACTTGCTTGTCATTGTCTTGTAAATTAGCAGGAACACAGGTATGCTGAACACTTTCTTCAGCCTTGCATTGTTAAGAAATACTTGGCAAGAGGAGGAATTTTTGTGTTGCTTTTTTGAGCCACAAAGTGCTACACAGGAAGTATTCCTGATTTTGCTTTACGTAATTTTGCAATATGAGAGTAGGAAAAAATAGAGATATTTTTGTATAATAACAGAGAATCCCAGCATGCTGGTATTTCTGGAAATAAAAGTGCTATCAGCATGATCAGATGGTTATAAAGAAGTAAGAGTACAGTGACAAGAAGGCACATCTAACATCTAATCATAATAGCCTGAGACAGACACAAACCTCAAATTCATATTTATAAAGCACAGAAAAGAAGAAAAAAAAAATCAATCAAAATCAAAACTCTTTCTACTCATGATGGTCAGAAGAAATGTATAATTTAGTATCAAAACACAACAAAGACTATGTCCCTAAACATATTTTAAAATGATGGATACCAGGCTCTGCCTGCTTTAACAAAGTGTAAACAGTCATCACAAAAAGCTGAATCTGAGGTACATGAAAGAAGAAAGAAGGATCAACATATAATGTATCACACCTTGAACATTACTTTGAACATTGACATTACCTTTTGTCAGTGTGTATTTTAAAACTGAAGTTTTGTAGGTATCACACAAAGCTAAAGGATCAAGCGTAAGACTTTCAGCCTAATGAAGTAAAGAATTAATCTATTTTAAAATTGCAAATTTCAATTTTACATTATTAACATCAGATTCCATAGGTTGGTGACTCAACCCAGTGGAAAATATACTCATGCCCCCACAGAAAGTCTACTGTTTCAATTGCTTTCTCATTTGCATAAGGATGAAACAGATGTCTTTCACTACCATTCACTTCACTGAGATGGGAGAATGTTAGTCACAAATAACATCCGTAATTAAAATTTCACCAAAACCAATATATATTTTTGACAGGAAATCATGTAGGAACCCTGAATTTTCCAGTTTCGAAAAAACAAAACAAAACACATGTATATGAAAATAGCCTGAGTACCCCCAGTGATTTCAGATGGGGGGTGGGAGGAGGGAAAATGGAGATCCATTCAGTCTGAATAATCTGCACTTCAAATGGATCTTTTGTTGAATAAAAAAAATTGTCTGGAACAAGAAAAAGTATTTCCCCTGATAGGTTTCTAGGATCATTCAGGGAAATACTTTGAACCTCTTATTTTGGGCTAGCACTATGCCAGTCGATCACAATCAAGTAGAAAAAAAGTGACATTATAAAAAGGACTCAGGTGACCTGAACCAGTTCTTGGATTCTGAGAAAATGTACATCAACCACAAGCATCTACCAGTTAAAGGTGGTAGACTAGTAAGGCTAGACTAGTAGGCTAAAACTAGTACTGATACAGCAGTGAGTTCAGTAAGTTGCACCTACTCATTGTACAATGTATTCCTCCTTGCGCTTTTCTTGGAAAGCATTTTGGGGCCTTGATGTGCAATGTGAAAATGACTTGGAAGTTTGGGTTACTCATTCATTTTGTTCCACATGCAGCAAGAATGATAACACTTGTTCGCTTTACAGAGTAAAGTGGTCCTAACCAAAAGGAAGGTCCTCAAATGCTTGTAATTTTGTTCTGGAAACAATATAATTAACTATAATATAACTTCTGCATAGAAGACTTTACCATCCCAATAGAGAAACTGGCAAAAGGTAGGGAAGAACAAGCACTGTTATCCACATTTCATAGACTGATCTGAAACGAGGAGAATGATTGCTTTATGCGAGGCTGTTCAACAAAACTCAGTTTTCCTAAGTGCCACACAAGACCATATCTTCCTTATTTGACCACTTGTATGGCTTCATTTACAAAGATAATTTTCAACTGTATTTTTATCTTAAGCTTTTCCATCAGAAGCTGTTACTATAATAAATGAAGAGAAAATAATTTGTATACATTATACTAATAACTTAGCTATACAATACCAAGTCCCATCTGTTCATGTTTGTTCTTCAACACTGGAAAAAATCAGTTTTGACAGAGCCAGGGGCAATGGACCATGAACAGAAAAACAGAAATATTAATATTACTATTAATGTTAATGTATTTCCACAGGCATCTTTCTTCAAGGCCACAGATGAGTTGGATTTGAAGGAGTTTCTCCCACAGGATCAAAGGGACACCACAACAGAACCAGAGGAGCAATCAAGGGTCTGCATATGTTGCTGGAGGGCTGGGATGGGGAGACTCCTATCCCAGTTGCCATTTAAAAAGCACATACATCTAGTCCCCAACAGTGCAAGGGGACCCAAGGGAGCCAGCTTCCCAGCCTTTCTTTCAGATGAGCTGCTCCAGCACAACTCCCCATCAGTCATATCTGTCATTTCCCCTGAGCATTAAGACTGTAATTAATTCCTCATGCTTCACTATGCAAGGACGTGGCACTGTATAATCCCCAGCGAGTCGTTCTCCCTGTCATAGCAGAGAATCTTTACAGGAGAAAGAGAAATAATCTGACAGACATGTGACAGCTCAAAAAACCTTGTAAACATTTGCTTCAAAGAAAGATGCACATATGAATTTCTTCAGAGGACATCTTTAGAGCTCTATAATATCGCCCTGGCCTTTGAGAGAGCAAATAGGGACATGCTGCATAGGAAAGTGAAACAGTTGCTACCAGGTAATTGCCAGCTCTTCCTCCTATTCAATGACTTAGTTAATATCTGTCTTAAGACAGCGACAGTCAAGTTTGTTATCTCCTACTGGGAAAATTCCTCAGAAAAAAAGCATGTTATGTGCTTTTCTCACGCAGTGCATGCCCACTTCACTCTTCAGCTTCTCACCTGATGAGCTGCAACAAGTGCCTCACCAGGCAAAGTCAGTGGAAACCAGTAAGCACCAATAAAGTTGGTATGTCTGAGATAATCCTCATATCTAAAAAGCAACCTGCTATATCAATGTGGAAATACTACAACACTTGCTGTACTGAGAAAAAGCAAAGCATTAGCAACATCAAAAGTATCTAACTGGGGAGCTACTGAGGAGAAAGAAGGAAGCAGGATCTCCACACCAGCCTTTTGCACTGCTAGTGCAAAGTAATACCAATTATACCAGTTATACCAATAACAGCTTAAAACCAGCTATTGGGAAACCTGGAAATAAAACTTTACTAAGACAAATATTTGACTAGTCTGATTATTAATAGCTAATACGTCTTCAGTGAGAAAACCTCAAGAAAAGTCTGATTTTTCACATTTCATCACCTCTCATATCAGCTCTGCATTTTTATGCCTGTTTGATGCATATTATTAGTCAACAGGTTATAAGAGAGAAATGACAGAAAAAGCTAAAAAGATAAACTGAAGAAATACCAGGAATATAAACAAGACAGTCTCTTGCTCAACTAGATATCGTATTTATTTTCAGTATTGTCAGTACATGCTCAGCAATGTATAAATATGAAGACAGTATCTTGACTGCAAAGGGCTTAAATCTTGTACAATAAAATAGCTGCCTAGCAAAGCCGAATGGCTCAGAGTAGAGAATCTTCTTATTTCTAAATCACTGGTTCATATTCCTTTTGAATTTACAGATTTAAATCTGGCCTACTATCTGGTAAAGAAAATATTTTTGGATATTTTTTTCTCCTCAAAAAAGTCATTACCACGAGATGCACTCTTATGAAAAGTCTTATCAGCTACCAAAGCTGAACAAGCGTAAAGCCTAAAACATTCTTCAGATTATTGTCTTATCTTCAGGACACTAATGGTCATGGAATATGGGATATAAAAATAAACAAGATAGTGTTTATTCAACCCTAAGAAAAATGTTTAAAAAATACTTAAGGATTTAAATACACCAAAATAAATAAATTCAAGGTTATACACCACAAATCTCCTTCTTCTCATACATTACATATTGAATACTTTATTGCATTACATGCTTTTAAAGGACTAACACCTTTTAGAAATGTGCAATGTGGCACAGTTATTGTTGTGATGAGAACTATAATATTAGACTTTCTGATTTATGTACACACATTCTCAGATATAATGCTGCTTTCATATAGTATTTTGCAATTAATTTTCTCTTTCCCCACCAGTCTTCTATGGAGTACTTCCTCACAAGAGGTAGATTGCTCTCCCTAGGTGAATTTTTGCCCTTTTTTAAGTCAATGGGAGTTCTACTGTCAGCATCAGTGGGGGCCATCATTTCAGCCCAGACCTCTGCACCAAATACAGTTGCTTAGGAATATGCCCTGAAGATCTGATTCTCATCTCACTCATGCTGAACAGAAAAGGGGAGAGAGGAACAGAAAAGGCATGAATGCAAGAAAGCAAGACAAAGCAATAAAGCAATAAAAAGCCACAAAGGAAGAAATTAAGAAACCAAGAAGTCTTCTGTTCCATTTCAGGTTTATATGCTTTATATGATTTCTTTGGTGATTTTCCCATCATTCAGTTTAACAATATAAATCCAAGTGTAATATAATCAGGATAGTTCTTATGTCTCAAGAACTGGTCTGGTTTCTGTCAATGATCCCTTGTCTGTTCTTTTTAAAAATTAAGTCAGACATTTATTAAAGCTCTAAATATAAGTTCAGATGTGATGTGATAGCTGGACATATCTAGAGGAAATACTGTCCAAAGAGAGAGCATTAATGGCAAACATTTTGACATCAAAATTTATGGGCCTGTCTGCTTTACTTTGCTATTTACAGACTCTGACACGGAATTTCTCTACTTCAGCTGAGCATTTTAAGGGTCTTAGTCACGTTCTAATTATCTGTGAGCGCTGTACAAATGGAGATGCACTCAAGCTTCATGAAGGCCTGCTCAGGTCTCATAGGAATTCTCTGTCTAGCCCTATAAATGTGTGCGTATGTGCGTACACATATATTACTATGTGCTCCACAGGAATTATGTATTCCTTTGCTGTCCCAGTCCCAAATAAGTCCAACTAACAGATAGTTCCCAACACAATATCTAAGGAGATAGAGGTCTCAGAATTTGGTATGTTTTTTTAAAAAACAGTGAGGTTTTTAACACGAATGAATAAGAACATTTGATTTGTAAACTCCTGTGAGTGACTCTCAGAGGACTTGACTATGCACACCTCGCTATCAGCAAGAGTGACAGATATTCATCACCTTTGAAAATTGAGGACTATGTCAATCTCCAAACGTCAGGCTTCTTTTTCATTTATGTGCTTTTTATGTACCTCTTAAGAGGATTAAGATGAGTGTTAGGGTTAAAGTAACGGATAAATGAGAATTACAAAACTCCTACTCTCTCAGCCTTACATGACATATATAAGAAATAGCCTTTGGGTAAACACTCTCCTGGAACTTGTGTGCCTGCAAAACACAGTAGACCAGAGGACATTAGGTGGTAAACTCTTTGGTGAACTCTCCAACATATAATGCAGGAGTATCTGGAGAAAGAGAGATTTTTAATATTCTGATCAATCAGTGAAATGCATACAGTAAAGTAATAAGAATAAAACTAGAATGATTTCAAGGAAATAAGTTTAAATGCAAAACTGATTTTATTCTTCCATAAAGCTGACAACACATAAAGCCTTTAGAAAACAAAAAATCAAGCAAAATTATTGAAAAGTTAAAAATTAACCCTATCATAAAATCTATAATGAAAGCCATCTTTTGTTTTTTAACTTTGTGCCTCCTGATAATAATACAAATCTTTCAAACTTTCAATATCCACTCCTTTTACACATAATTTACTAACATTTAAACCACTTGAAAAGAATAGATAAACACATCAGAGGTTCAAAAAGCTGACAAGACTACATTATCTAATGTATGTCATACTTAGGTATTTTAAAATCTCAGCATCTGTAGTTTTACACTGTTCACTCAATAAACTGGTCAAACACAGCTCTTAACACATTTCCAACTGACTCTTTTATTAGATGACACTGCTTTCCCTTTCTAGATAAACTAAAATGATCTTTATTAAAATTATTTTAAAATTACTTTTAAAACTGAAACATGTGAACTGCCTTTTATTTGCTATTCACTTGAACACTTTCTCCTGATGTACAGTAACAGGTTCTTTCTTAATTTGCCTGACCTCTCACACAAATTAACGTTTGTGCCTGCTGTCTCAAATTAAATGTCCATATTATATGGCTTGCTTTTGATTACATGTGTATATTTAATGCATCTCTAGGTCAACATTCTAAGAACTAATTAAGATGTAGTATACAACAGATATACTTACAGATAAGCAAATTACAGCATACCAATATCTCACTGTCCTGATACATTGAATTCATTGTCAACATTACTCTTCATAAACATTAAATGTTAGATTTTCCTTTCCTTTTATTGTGTATGAGTTTGGGCCGTGCGCCTTGCCGCCTCATCATCTTTACAGACACATACACATATATATAGAATTTCCTCAGGGCCCAAACTCTACCTTATTACACAATCTGCGCTTAACCGTCCATACCACCAAAGTCCTTGTATTTCATGCATCAGCAAAGCAAACACTGAGCTGCCCCACACCAGCCAGTATCACAGAGCCTGTGCTGAACCTCTTTACCCTCTTTGACCCCCCACCTGTTTTGTTCCTCTGGGCTCAAAGTCCTCCTGCCAGACAGTAAGACAAAAGGGAACAGACAAAAGATTTTTAATGGTACTTCTTGAGTCACTTTAGCCACCATGACCACACTCTGTGTATTCCAAATGCCTCTCGGATAATCTGGTCTTCTCCCTTTGCTGGAGGGGAGGCTGGGTTCTACAGCAGAGAATTGGGTTGGTTCTTAAACCCAGTTTATGAGACACTGGGTTGAGGTCCACAGTAGAGCTTTCACTAGAAATACATTTGTGCATAACTTGTGTCTGAATTAGAAAGATTTAACAGTTAGAAAGTCAATGTTTAGTTGTGTAACACTGTTCAGGGATTTGTATACAACCCTTAGAAATTGTGCACTGGTGATATCTGTCTCCATTCAAGGTTTTTCAAAATAATTTATATTTTGTCTTGGAAAACTGGGAGATAAGTGGTGTAGGCTTGCTGCAGATGTATGTCTCCACTGATACAATTTATTGTATTACAGTCTGACTCATCTTGTCACATTGCACCAATATCTCTGATTTTTGCAGCACGTGCCTGGCTCTTTCTCAGACATTATCACACTTCACATGCCAGTAAATTTTGTAACAACTGACAGAAAGGTGAATAGTATAGATTTGGCATATGCAAAATACATGGTAACACATTTATTTTTTCATTACACCATAGTGCTTGGCATGCGTTTTATTTAATCAAAATCCATGATTATTATTTTTTTAAAGTTTGTTCAGTATTTTATCAGGGCTATTTCTTTCCTTAGGTTAATAGTATTCCTAGTAGCATCAAGTGCTAGCCAGCAGATCAAATACTAACAGAACCTCTTCTCATTACATTGTATACGACAAAGATTATAGCCTTATAAGACATTTTTAAACTTTTAATATTTTTAAAGGCTTATGCAAATATTCTCCTTTATTATTGCAAAGATTGTTATTAGGTAACATCTTACAGGAAGGGTCATCACCCTCACAATGATTAGATTCCTCTGTGATTAATTTAAACTTATTGTATTATGAAATTAAATAACGCTATATTTTAAATAGCTATATAAAAGAAGAATTTTCTCTCTAAAATTATAAATGGTGATATCTTTTACCAATTATCTGCTCAGACCCACAGCTGATGACCCTTAAACCCAAGATTTTCTATCCACTGAATGTCAAAATAAAATCTATGCATTTTACAGTTCTTGTTCTGTAAGATGTCAAAAGCAGCAATCAAGTTTGGAGTCTCATTGTAAGATACTGTATAAATCCATTAACTGGGATTCCACTTAGCGAAGTTTAAAGGTTACAAACCTACTCTAAACTCATTACTATCAAAGCAGAAACATTCAGAAGAATTATCATTCATTGCATCTGTCTTTTATGCAATATAATTTTACATACCAAAAGTAGGAGGTAGACCTGTGATTTTTAGAAGCAACTCTCAATAGAAAGGGTAATTGGAACTGGGAATTCTAATTCCTCAATCAACAGTTGTGACAGTAACAGGGTATCTAACACACATTCTACCAAAGTCTTACAAAATATTTTTTGTTGCATGGAAGAAATTAGGAAGGAGGCACAACATTCTTCATTTAAATCTGCCTTGTAAGGAGCAACTCATGGTAGTATTAACAATTAAATGTGTATCCATGAAAGCAATCAAAAAATAACAGAGCATGCTTTAAAGATGGGGAAAGTATCATTTTTTTTACAGAAAGTGGAAACACAGGTGTAGAAAAAAGAATAATTAAAAAGGAATAGTACAAACTTGTAGGCTTAAAATCAGTAAGGGTAAAAAATGAAATGAGTTGAAAGAAGAAAGGAGCTTAAAAGGTAAAATCAAACAGTTCAATTAAAAAAAAAAAAAGGAAAAGAAAATGTGCTTCAGTTACTCAACAGTCATTGTCCTTACGAAAAAAAAAAAAAACCTATGATTTTTTTGTCATAAGCCAGAGAGTAGGCTGACGCACTTAATACCTTATTTGCATCAGCCTTCACAAATGTAATTCATGACTTATTTAAAGGAATTTTAATGATGGGCTATGATGAAACAATAGTGATTATCTCCATGAACTCATGCAGGGCAGAAGATATCTCAGAAGCCTATGAAAAGTAAGCACAACACCTATGTTTGTATCAGATAAAAAGGAAAATCCAGCAATTATTGAGCAGTTGGTGTAATTCCTGCAGCCAAAACAATGCTGGAGGAGATTATGATAGAATCAATTTGAAACCATCCATACAACGATGAAAGGATAAACATCCAGACAGGGTTTTAAAGAGGAAATTGTGCTAAATTGATCCAATTTTATTTATTTTTTTGACAAAACACCTGATCTACGAGACATGGGAAAAGCAACAGAAGTGTTATGTCTTGATTTTACTGAAGCTTTTGATGGAGTCCCAAAACCAGTTTCATAATGCTCAACTAGGAAATACAGCCTGATTGGCTTTCCATATGTGAGATGCATTCTCCCAAAGCAACGTATCCATTCACTAGTAGAGTTTCTAAGGAACATGTGATTTGGGGGTTTTGGGAGCGGTTTCTTTGCAGACACAGGAATCAATCTGCCACATGTATAGCAGGAATGGAACAGTGCTGACTGTAAAACACTGAAGTTAAGAAGAGTAGGGATAGGTCACAGCACATTACAGCATGCCATACCATGCCATAGACTTTTCTAGGTTCTGTGTGGGCAAGAAAAATGGGACTGCATTGGGATTACTAACCCTTCCAGAGCACCAAAGAGCACAGTTTATATTCTCCGGGGTGGCTCTGCAGAAACTAGCCTCCACTGGAAAATCTTAGTCCCATCTGGATGTTCAATAAGTTCTAGGCAGACCCAGAGATAAGGTTGAATAAATCTCCTTAATGCATTCCATAGTATCTGGATTATCTGTTTTTCCAGTATCTTTAGTATTTTAGCTAATGAAAAGTACTCTTTAGAGTTATGGTCATCACACAGAAAAACTGGATAAAAATACTACAGTAAAAAACTGCAGGCTTAGTTCTTATAAGCATTTTTACTATGGAAATGGGAGATGGAATAGAGAGTACCCTAATGACACTTGCTTAGGAAAAAAATTGTGATGGGTTGTACACACTTTGAAAAGTATCAGAATTTTCAATTATTCTATGGCATTTTAAAGATGGTCTAAAAAACACCACCATGAGATTGACTAAAGATGTGTAAAATGCTGTCTTTAGGAACGAGTAACTGAATAACAACTCTGCAACCATTTTGCAGTAGAGATTTTGGTCATTATAGCCAGTGACAAAATACAATATAATGTTGATGGAAATAAGCCAAGTGTATTTGAGAGATGTAATACAAAGATGTTTTAAGAGATGTGTTGCATATAAAACATGAGGGAAATGGAAAATCCATTTGTTCTTCTGTCAGTTGCTGAGATCCCGGCTGGAGTACCACTTCAAAGTTAAGAAAAAGAGAAAGCTACCGGAGATAATCCAGGAAAGAGCAAACAAGTGATACTAGGTTTCAAAAATAGATGTAGATTTCAGTGCAGGTAAAGCAATGCTTCTGGGAGAGGAACAACAACAATAACAACTAAACAAAACAAAACCCACACCTGTCCTCACTTTATGCACACAGGGACAAGTTCTGATCTAACAGTTATCACACAGAAAAGGTTTAATTGGGAAAATTATTGATAGTTTGAACAAAGGTCAGCTCAATGTCTATTAGTCAAATCCAATGTCACTCAATAGTAAGGAACAGAGGAGAAAAACCAGAAATAGTCATTCTGTTGTTATATAAAACTGTGGTGTAACTCTTCTCGAATAATATGTGCAGTTTTAATATATAGATGCCTAATACAACAGATCTTGATAAAAATTGAAAATGATACAATAAAACTGACACAGGTTTAGAGTAAAGCAATACATTTTTAAACAGAGTCGGATTATTCAACCTGGGAAAGAGACAACTGGGCAGAAGAGAGTCATGAAGAACTAAAAGAATATTAATAGCACAAAGAAGGCAAATAGGGAAATACTTTACCAATAGACAGTGTAAGGAACATCAAATAAGAAGTGATTGGTAAGTTCAAAACTATCTGGTTCTTTAAATCACACACAAGGAAGCTTCGGAACTGCTTGCACAGTGTGTTGTAGATGCTACACGGTTCAAAGGATTTGAAAAGTGATCAAATTTATGGAAGAAAAGTCTAGTGAAAAGTTTATTCAACATCATCAGCCTCAAGACATTGCTCAAAGCTAGGAGAGTATTTTGAAGAAAAGTCTCTATGCACCTGCCTTCTTTTCAGATTCCCATCTGATGTGGTAGGGTAATCCTGTGATAAATAAGATCTCTCAGGAAAAGTATAAGGCCCTTAGCTGTTTTAGTCTGGAAAAATTAGGCTAAGTGAAGGAAGCAATACATAAAAACTGCAGCACCCAATGAAGTTCTTTAGAAGGAACAATGATCTTTTTTCCACTAACATTAGAAGCAAAAGAAAATAAATTCTTAATTTTGATTAACTATTATCAATTATTATGAAAAATATTCTTGCTACAGAGCTAAGTACTGGAACAGTCTTTCCAGGGAGGTTGTAGGGTGGCTTTGAGCAAGATTTAGAAGAACAAGACAGACAAACATTTGTTAGATTATAGTTGATCTCTCTTCTTTGTAGGAAAACTGATTAGACCATTCTCCCAGTTTCATTTCTATTTTATGACTACAATTTCCACCAGACTAGATGAAAAAATTAGATGTATTTCAATAAAAAGTGCCCCATTAACTAAAAAACACTTCAAAGTTAATTAAACTAATTAATTAAAGGTTTGAGACAACACATATGGTGCTTCATTCTTCAAAGGATGTGATGAACAGAACCGAAGGTTTTATAAGAAAAATGTTCTGGCACTTTTTTATAACTTAAAATGTATTAGATGGGAAGAAAAAGGAAGCCTGAGTGATGGAAAATTGAATATAAGCATAGAACTAAGCCTCAGTGGATGAGTATTAGCAGAAGGTCACCTCTCAAATAACGAGACAATAAGCCCATATATAAACTCCTGTTATCTGGTACAAAGTCAGTTTTGTGGATAAATATAGCATGCTTCAGATTCCAGGACTACCCAGGCAGTGCTCTTCAGTGGCAAAGAACTCCAAAGAACACCAAAAAATTAACGAGAAAGCATTTTTCAGTATTAATCGAATCTTAAGTTTTAATGAGAGAAAACAAAGAAATACCAGTTTTGTCCATCCAGATGCTAAGTTCAAAACCTTCCTTTTTTTTTTTTTTTTTATTATAGCTTCAAAACACAAGGCAATATGAGGTTCCTCCAAAGGAATTATTGTTCTTTTTTCAGAATGGATGCACTTTCAATAACTTCCTCCTATCACCTGATTGTTATCAAAAGGTTTGTCCATTAACTGAATCCCTCTTTATCTCATTTTGTCTTTTCTGCATGGGGTAGGATGAAGGATAAGGATCTGACTTCCTCTGGTGACTCCTGCTGTAGCAGATTAGTGAAGCGTGATGCCAGGGTATGTCAAATCACTGCTTTTATCCTGTTTATCCTTGGATAACTGTTTTCAAAAAGGATTCAGTGCAAAGGAAAAAAATGTACGAAATTAACTTTTACAAAGAGTAATTCTCTATGCCATCATCACTGGGTTGGTGTTAAAGTTTCCAGATCACTAACTTACAAAGTAGAAATTGGTGAAAGTTAAAACACATACAAAAAGACAACTGAGTATATTAACTCATACACCAATGAAATCTAGGTCAGGCTTAATAACCTTCAAATTGCAGCTGACACAATGAATATTAAGCTAGTCAACCATGAGATATGCCTTCATGAAGCCAAACCAATTTAGTTTTTCTAGAAGAAAATTCATTACAATGTACTGATGTTTATGTGATTGTTCCCTGTACAAATGTGTTTTACCTTTTCTAGCAAACTTGTCACAGATAATTAACAGTGGATCTCTAGCAGCAATATTTGTGAATACTAAAATAATCCACCAAGAAGCCCTAAATTGGGTATTTTTTCCAGCACAGATTTTTACCAAAAGATGGGGAAAGCAGGAATGAAAGGAAGGAAGGTAACTGCTTTCTCTGTAAAATGCAATTGCAAGAATGCTTCTAGTAAATTGAGACTTAAAAATAATTATCTTCTGAAAGTATTATTGAGTAAAATTTCTCACGGTAAACAGTAATCAGGAAAAGGCCTTGGTTAACCATTTTCCAAATTCAATACACTTTGTTCGTTTTATTTATTCTGTGAAGACAATATATTTATTTTCTGGAGTATATATATATTTATGTATACTATACTCCATAAAAAGAGTAAAATATAGCACTAAGCAGCATGGAACTTGTTCTGGGAGGAGAACTGGTTTAATAATCTGTGGTTTACACAGTTCAGTCATAACCATGTTATGAAATTTGTGGGAAAAGGACACAGAAAGATGATGACTAGTCTTCTCTACACTGGTGCCTTGTATACTTGTATAATACAATAAATATTCAACAAATATAATACCTGATAAACAAAGTTAACTTTGCTTCAAACAGGAGTTACTTAAATGCAGATGCCTTAGGGAGGGGTGGTAGGAGGCATCTCTTCCCCCTCCATAACAGATCTCAATCTAGGATTTCTGTTCCAGATTTCATAGACAATGGACTGTGCTCAGTCCTCGCACCTGATAATTTTTGTAGAGATTTCATAGAATTGTTTATTCTCACAGGATACTGTTGCTGCTCCACAAATATTTCTCTGCTTATGGGAATGGGCAACCTGCTGTAGCTGACTCTGCTTGGGCAGGGAAGCTGGACTAGATGATCTCCAGAGGTCCATTCCAACTTCACCCAACATCGTGATTCTGTCAGAATCCAGTTCCATGAGCTCATGAATGGGGTCAGAAGAGATTTATAAAAACATTCAGATTTGAAAAAGTATCCTACTCTTTGTCTCCCTCACAGACCAGACAGAAGATTTGCTATTGTTCCAACCATATTCCCTCTTCCTCTCCCCTAAGAATTTTAGGAAAAGGAAATTATCTTAAAACAAAAACAACAAAAAAATTGAATGTTCAAAATGGATTAAAGGCTCATTAAGTAGCAACTGGGACTGATGTTTTCAGTCAGTATGATTTATGAATTTTGTTTGCTTTGTGCTGTACACCAGCAAACAAAAGAACTGTTCTGGAACCATTCTCTGGGGGAAAAATGTATGCAGAATGAGTTCAATTTTATTACTCTCAGGCTGCATTTAACATAAAAAAATGTAAAATATTGGTTAATTTTCATTGTGTCTTAATTGAAATAGTATGAAGCAATTGTTCATACTTTAAGTGTATATGTTCTGCCCAATATTATCCTTTTTTGATATTTCACCAAACTGATATATTTGAAAGCAAAGAATTTTCAGAAAGCCTGTTAACTAAGCAAGTGGTATTAAAAAAAAAATCAGTTTTTTACATATAGGAATCTGCATCAGATCTATCTGGTGTCTACTACTGCAGCACTGCCTGTGAATTGATAAAGGTAATGCTAGCTCTTTGATTATTTTAATGCTTTTTATAGAGGTGTTCTTATGTCATCCATAGATCAACTTTAAAATCAAAATACTGTCCTCAGCTTCTGTCCTAAATGTAATGCTAAAATAAACAAGTTAAATGTATGCTTGTCTTCATTTTAAAACAAATAAAATATAACTTGCTGTATAAGGAATCAGTACTATGTATCTTAATAGAAATAATTCACACACGTGCCTATATACTATCTTAAAATTGTGTGCTTTGACTTGAACACCACAAGTATCTTCTCTGAATGGGAGCATAAGCAAGTAATATTCTATTTTGGAAGACTGATCAAAGAAATGGCTATCAAAAGGGATATTTGTTATTTAGAATTCAATTTATCTGGCCATTTTAATACAAATATTCTGCTCAAAAAAATCCCTGAAGTTGCCTTTAATTTTGATTGTTTTGACAACACCATTATTATTTACCAGAAATACATTCCTCATGCATTATAAGCCAATGATTAAGTACAAAAAGAATATTTCTATCATCTCATGCAAAGTGTATCTAGTTATCTGAAAAAAGGTCTAAGAAACTGGTGACATTATTCATATACATATGCTCATGACATGATTCATTTCATTCTACCTTTTGCAATTAGGCTGGATCTACATTATTTCTGAGAGATAATTGCCTATCCCCTTTCTAATCCTGCTATAGGGAGGTTAAATTTCTTTGTATAAGAAATTACCTTGAGAGATTGTGTGAATTTTGAACCAGGTTTAAACAGGCAGCCTAAAGGGTGATTATAAAGGGACTAACTAGATAGCTGCTAGACATTATACAAGGAAACACAGTTTCAGTTCTGTATTTTATAGTGAGGAACATTTTTTTTGTTAAGAAATGCTGCAACAATAAACAGATCTTCTGTACCACATTTGATGGACAGCTTTTCTGTGAAGTAGAAGAATGTACCTCAAATTAATACAAAGGTTTTATATTTTGCATACCTAAACATCACGATTATATGTCTAATTAGGCATGCAACCATGTTTTTAAACTATAACAGGTGATAACTAACAGCAAGAGAATACTTGCATATTTAAATAACAGCCTAGAGAGAACAGGATGAACCAGAGGCACCAGCATCTATTTAAATGTGCTATGCCATTTTCAACATAATTAGTTATCTAATTGCAAACCCAAACTTAGTCAATGCATTTGCACATGTAATTAATTACAGTTTGTTTAGAAGCACTTCATTTGTAGTGCTTTATTCTTCATTTCCTGCAAATCACATTACCAAAGGATAGATTTGATTTTTCAAAAACAACAAAGACAAATACATAAAATGAAGGAAGGCATTAAATACAAGAAAGCACTATAGGGTAGTATACCATTAGGGCTATCTATATTTTCAGAAACACACTTTTTTTTTTTTTTCCCCCTGAAACTATTTTAACTATTTCAAGCTGTGATTTATCAAAATTCTACCAGTTATGTGTTAAAAGACTTTAAGCTTTCTATATAAACAGATCATCAATTATATAGGTAAGATACATGTTGTAAACTTCATGCAGGCAGGTAATTGTGACCAAATAAAGCCCTTTTTTATTGGTATTCACTATATGTGTCACAGTAGCATCTAGAATCTCTACCAACAGATCTGGCATTACTATGACAGCTTTTCTATCATTATGTCCCAAGAGGCTGACAATCCAAGTATAAAAGTTGCACTGGATGCAAATCAGTATGCAGGCATACAAAGACACAAGGAAATCACCACAAAGAGCAACACAAAAGCATCTTCTGTAAAGTTGTAAATATAAAGATTGTCACAAATGGCTAACAATTTAAGGATTTAAGGAGGTTTACTTTTCATTGTTTGGGGGTTTTTTTTGTTTGGTTTGGTTTTGTTTCATTTTCTTTTTTTTGGGGGGGGGGGAAACATCAAAGAAACTAAACAATATTTACTTGAATTATTAAATTAGTAGTCAGAGGAACTTCTTCCTCAGGCTGAGAAGATGCAGAAGCCAAGTTCTATGCACTACAAGATAATGCAGAAAATAAAAAGGGACTGAAAAGGAAGAACTGAGTCGTGAGAATGATGATTTGCAACTTGTGCATGACAAGATGATTTATGAGTGGACCCAAAGAAACAGAAGTGACAAGATAAATTTACGAGGAAGAAGAATCCCAAAGTCTGCCCTCTAACACTCCTGGCCCCTTCCCAAAAATATTGTATTTGCATTCATAAAGACCAGAGAAGTTAGAGCTACAGTAATCAAGCCTAAAGATACTAAGCCTTTACTAGACTCTTATTTCTGAAGAGACAAAGAACTCACACACACATTTTGTGCTATGAAATAATCTTTATGATGAGAGTCTATAAGGCATAATTGTAGCCTGATATGAGACTGACAAAATCATGCAGTGGATTCTGGCACATTGACCCAAATGAGGTGAAACACAAGCAGAGACAGCGTGACACACACAGAGAAGGGAAACAACAAACAGCCTGGGACACAGGGCAAATAAGAGCCTTGGAATAGATGTTAAACGGGAGTTGGTGACTGCACATCCACAAGAAGGTGTCAGGGAGGCAGAACACCTAAGGTAAACTTAATCATGATGACATCTCAACAGATACCCACAACCCTGGACATATGTTGAAGAAAATAACTTACACAGAGTATCAGGTCACAACTTAAACCTGATTCAGTGATGAGGGGAGCAAAATAATGAATCCCCCCAAAACCCTTGGATTTTATAGTAAATGTAAGCTGTGAATGCAAGGAAGATGTGGCTGATGGATCAAGGAAGATAAGAACAGCATAATGGTCTTGAAATTCGGCTAGCAGATTTTGGTGAGAAAAGTTTCAGGCGAATCAGCAAATCAAACTGGAGAGTGCCTATGACAGAAGAGTAGGCCACGAGACACTGATTGTAAAAAACAAACAAACAAACAAAACACCACAAATGTTCGGTTATTTTATAAAAGGAAAAAGAGATCAAGTGAAATGAGACACATGCTAAAAAGACAATTGGGATCAAGGACACGTTTCTTTAAGCCAGACGAGAATAATGAATCAGAGTGAGGGTAAAGAGCCAGATAAACAGGATTAAAAATTTAGAAGATTAAATAAAAGAGATCGAAGAATAAAAATTCATGACAGAGCAGAGAGGGCAGAGAGATAAAGTTGACAAAAAAACTATTATATCTCTGACTAGATGAAGAAGGAGCGGAAGCTGTAGGAGAAGAACAGGAGGTAATAAGAGTGAAAAGAAGGGAACCAGGAACTAGCTTTATCCCATGGAAATCACTATATTTGCATTAAAAAATTATAAAACTGAGAAAAGAACTGTATGCATGTATAGAATTTATGGAAGTCTCTATATTTCATTTGGTGAAATCTTTAATGACAGAAAAAATCTCAAAATTTAGTAGTCTTCTGATGGTTTATCATTGTCTCTTTTAAAAGTGGTATAGAGACTGAAGGGAGTGTAGAGCTGCTAGAAGTTACTAGCAGTGCAAAAGAAGATACGTTCCTAGACAGAGAGACATGATGCAATTGCATGCTCAATTAAGCCTTCTGTTCAAGGCACTATGTGCCCTTTTCCATTACCACTATTACTTATTACAATTATTATTGTTCAGAGGAATTTTCCCTGGACTCCTCCTCCAACAGCATCCAGGACGAAGGAAGAAAAGGGGCAGTGCCTGAGGAAACAACTGGCACGCAAAGTCTCTAGGGAAACAGAAGGAAAGCAAGAAATAAGCAGGTTCAGAAAATGTTCAAATAGCTTAAATTTTTCTCTTCTCTCTCTTGCCTGGAGAACTGCTTTTCATGTATGCATGTAAAAGTACTGAAACTCTTCTAAATAGCTATGCTCCCTTCTCCTTCTTCTCTCAGATAAGAAGAGAAAATAAAATTTAGCAGCTGCAGCAGACTGTAGTGCCACTCTATCTCATTGTTTTGACTGTAGTATTTGCCACGACTTTGCCTCCAGTGAGACTGGACTCCTTTTGAACTTTCCTTAAAATGGCAGTGATGGCAGTGATGGCAGTAGAGGGCCCTGCTCTTCCAGCCATAGGTACCACTAGGCAACTGTGAACACAATTTTATGTACATACATATACACATATATAAATATGTTAGTATGTGATTGCACACATATAGAAGTATATCTAATAATACAAGATACTATATATTTTATAGTTACTGAATACATGTCTCTGTGTATATACACATACTTTTCTACAACAAAATCTTAACAAGTTTTGAGGATAAAATAAGTAAGCAGAATTGGAATTTAAGTTAGTAACATGCACCCTCAGCAAGTTTGCTGATAATACCAAACTGGGTGGAAGGGCTGACATGCCAGAAGGCTGTGCTGCCATTCAGCAAGACCTGGATAGGCTGGAGGACTGGGTAGAGAAGAATCTGATGGAGTTCAATAAGGGCAAGTATAGAGTCCTGCACCTGGGGAGGAACAACCCCAGGCACCAGAACAGGTTAGGGGTGGATCTGCTGGAAAGCAGCACTGCAGAGAAGGACTTGGGAGTTCTGGTCGACAACAGGTTGACCATGAGTCAACAATATGCCCTTTTGGCCAAGAAGGCCAATGGTATCCTGGGGTGCATTAAGAGGAGTGTGACCAGCAGGTCGAGGGAAGTTCTCCTCCCCCTCTACTCTGCCTTGGTGATGCTGCAGCTGGAGTACGGCACCCCACAATTTAAGAAGGACAAGGAATTACTGGAGGGAGTCCAGCGGCAGGCTACAAACATGATTAGGGGTCTGGAGCATCTTTCTTATAAGGAGAGACTGAGAGAGCTGGGTCTGTTCAGCCTGGAGAAGGCTGAGAAGGTATTTCATCAATGTTTATAAATATCTCAAGGCTGGAGGTCAAGAGGATGGGATCAGACTCTTTTCAGTGGTGCCCAATGATAGGATGAGGGGCAACGGGCACAGACTGAAGCATGGAAGGTTCCATCTGAATATGAGGAAAAACTTTTTTACTTTGAGGGTACCAGAGCCCTGGAACAGGCTGCCCAGAGAGGTTGTGGAGTCTCCTTCTCTAGAGACATTTAAAACCTGCCTGGACGCATTCCTGTGCAATCTTCTCTAGGTGAACCTGTTTTAGCAAGTGGGTTGGACTAGATGATCTCCAGAGGTCCTTTCTAACCCTAACCATTCTGTGATTGTGTGATTATATCTGGACCCTCTTCAAATGGCTCTCTCTGCATTGTAAACTGCAATCACTGAAAATGGATGAAAATTACTTAAAAACCATGACATTTTGAAGGCTGTTATTATGGGGAAAAATTACCTTATACTCAAGCCTTCTGTTTTCACTGTATTACCTTACTATTGGAGCTTCCAAGTGGTGCAGCTCTGTAACTCTAAGTTTCACTTTCCTCTGTAGTACATAGTATTTTAGGCTCTGGGCTTCCAACTGGCCCATTAGTCTATTAAAATTAAGTGATTCAGCCTACTGCCAAACAGCAGGTCTCAGGAATGCTTCCTGACTTCCAGATCATTCCTGGTCCATCCTAGCCTATGTTAGTACAAGACTCACAAGTACATCCTATCATCTCCTTTACATCTTGCCTTGGAAAGGGAAGCCAAGCATACAGAGGCTAGAGAGGAGGTACAGCATGAGTTACACAGAAGCAGAGACAAGAGGTGCATTGTGGTACACACATGTTGTGTAGATTAGACACCATTTCTTTTGTAATTCAACTCTATATACATTTCTGGGGCTTTGACGATTTTAATGGAGTCATGAGCTTCCTCCTAGAGAAGAATGTTTAGGTCAACTCATCTTGAAAACATAGTCACAAGCAACACATCCACATTTCGTTTTCTCACCCCAAACCAACACAGCATGGAACTTATCTCTCCACGTTAAATATCTATGCTATGGGCATTCACAATCTAAGAAACACAAGTTTAATGAAGTTTAACCATCTTTTCAAAAGTTTTTTTAACCTGTTATTGTAATCTTCCAGTGGCAGAAATACCACAACTTTCTTGCATAAAGCAATACGTAGTACATAACAATCCTTTGGTTATCAAATTACTCCTAATAGTTAATGCATGACTCTTAATGGTTTAATCCAATCACTTCTTCTAATCTCATATGTCTTCTAAAGCTATGGGGAGCAGTTAATCATATCAATCATGGAGCAAACTTTTACATACTGAAAATTATTATCAGATTTCCTCTATCAATCTTACATTTTCCAAATGTTCATGTCCCTTCAGCTTTCCCTCATCTGTCCACTTCGTGTGCACCTTTTAGGCACACTCAAAAATCAGTCTGCTGTTCTTGCTGAGGCTTCTCCATTTCTGTACTAAACAGAATAATTATCTATTATGTCATAAAATGATGCTTCTTTTAAGTAATTAGTTTCTGTAAAACTATAATATTCCTGTTTGCTATTCACTTTATGTTGCACAATTTCCACCCAGTCCAATCTCTTTTCTTTTCTAGCAACTCCTAGCCAATTATTTTATACTTTGCAATTTTCATGTCAAATGCAATGACAAGAACAATGCCTCTTTGTGAAGTAAAATGCACATCACAAACTACCTTATCATATCTGACACACCACCTATATTGATGCATCAGTACAAGAAGCACACGGTATATGCTGAAATTTTATTTATTTGTTTGTTTTAAGGGAAGCTGGATTCTTTGGGTATTTTTTTACAGAGGTTCCTTGGAGAAAAGATTAGCCCTGTGCCATGCTACAGATGGGGGGGAAAAAAAAAGGCTATTTGCCTACTTTTTGTATTGTCAGATACTACTATACTTCATTTTGTTTTGAACACCAACTCATTGCGACTATATTGAATTCAGCATTTACAATTCCAAGAGGATTACTGATAACACACACGCACTGCAAAGAAAAAAAGCTCATCAGTTTACTGACAAGAAGTCCCCTAGTTTGGAGATCAAATCTACTTAATGTTCCCAGTGCAAAATCTTGCATCTGAATCTTTCATTTAGACAAACAATGTGTGAAATCACACACAGATTGGCAGCTCCCTATTGAACTTACATCTGGGAAGACTGATTTACATTGATTACACCAACAGATATATGGAACATATAAGCCATACAAAGTCAGACTGATTATCTAGTTCTTAACAGGATACAGGTGGTTGAGAGTTGTGTAGGACTAGAAACTTCTCCAGTACATTTGGTCATATATGTTCCTATACTTATTGTTATAGGCTATAGCATATAAGACATTAATAAGGATATTCATTCACTTCTAGAAGCCAGTAAATGCTGGTGAAAGAGCAATCTCAGACAAATATTGCTACTAGCTTCTTAAATGTACATTTAGTCTCCCAGTACAATGCAATATAAAACTCAGGAAAAAAACATAGCTCTGAATTAAGTGAAATAAACATAAATTAACTACTTAGCATGTACTTGCCCCAGGCTAGAAACTCTAGAACTCTCTGGTTTAATTTATTTTTGTGCAGTTTCACTGTAATAAAATAGGCAAGACATGAAACAAAATTACTTAACTTGAATATTGTATCAGGGAAGAGTCACTGATGTATTTGCAGATTTGCTACCACGGTTTTCAAGATTACTACTCAACATATTTTTAAAGCAATGACCACAGAAAATAGAAGGTGTTAGAGGACCAGCTATGAATTATTTACAGCTATATTAGCAGTATATTATACAATCATATATTCAGCAACATATCAAAATCCTGAGACTACTGTTTCATAAAATCTATATAAATCTAAGTATGTTGTCAAGACTCAAGATAAAATTGGTTTTGCTATTGCTTCTGTTACAGGCATTGCCCAAAAGATGTAATACAATGGTTATGGAGATGCTCCATACTGTGACAAATCTCCAGAGCCTCTTCCAAAGAAGAACAGAAAAATGACACCTGCACCTATTATTTTTAGTGAGTTGTGGAAATGTGTCAGGTTTTCAGTCCTTCATACTGTCATTATTGTTGAGCTTTTCCCTTTCCACAAAGAAAAGATTTACAAGTACTGTTCCTGGGAGCAGAGAAGAAACTGTTTGCAGCAGGACTGAGTCAGCAACAGCAGTTTTTTCACTTAGATTTTACTTACTGGATGTAGTACTTTCCTAAAATTTTGTGTCTCATAATAGCCTTATGTCAGTGTAATGTGTGTCATCATTTATAAGATAACTGGGCCATAATTTTTAAAAGCCAAAAGTGAGATTTTTCAAATGTGTACTGACATGTCTTGATCAAATAACCTATGAAAGTTTGGCCAGTTACACCTCTTATTCAGGGGTCATTATTCAGTAAGTGTCCTTCAGAAATTCCAGTGCTTGCCGTAACACAGAAATCTGATCCACATTTCACTCAGTATAATGGAAACATTTCCATTGATGTAAGTGATTCTAGATCAGGTTTTGGTTAATACTTATGTTAACTGCACTGAAAGATATCCTTAGAAACGTTATGTTCCCTGGCTTCCCACGATCCCCTGTGCGTAAGCGCATTTTCAGTTTTGTGGAGATCCTTTTCAGAGAAGATACTGCTGACACTACCACTGAACATCTTGAAAGAGCTCCATTTGGTGTTTTGTTTTCTAGAACCAACATATAAAAGGAAGAGTTAATTATTTCTTTGTTGAAATGGCGAGAAAATGTCTTCTGCAAAGCTAGACAGCTTATTTGCTTTCATAACTTTGTGGGTCAGAGTACTTGTTATTAAAAATCCCAATTGGGGGATTAGAAATCCACAGAAGGTTTTAAAAGTAAAACAAACAAACCAACCCAACAAACAAAAAAACCCTACATCACGAGTTCATTGAAAATCAGTGTGATTGTTCCTATTAAAAAAACTTGGAAGAAATTATAAACCACAAGGTTATTAATTTGGGGATTTAATAAGAGGTTTCCTAATTTTCTATCAGTCAATGTTCTCAGGAATTCTCATTAGCTTTAATACACATTAAATGTTTCAACTTAACAATAATTTCCTGGTACATACATTTGGCTTTCTTTAATTTTTGGTGACCAATCACATTCTTCCTTTCAACAGTCTGAATGTCTGGGTGACAGCACAGCCAGCCAGAGCTTCATGATAATGCAGTTTTGCATTCTGTTTTGCAAACACGATTTATTTTGTGAAGCTCCAATTTGAACCATAGGTTTTATTTTGGAACTCAAAATTCACACTGTATTGCATCTTCCACTGGGGACTACAGACTCCATTCAGTAATAAGATCTTTATACCTAATTTAATTACAGTTTCTGAAAAACTGACAGTGAATGAACATGACTAATGATTCTGGTTATCTCTCAACTACTGACCTATCCAACAATCTCTCTGCACAGAACCATGCAGGGTGATCACAACTGATGTTTGCATGTCTGACGTTAGAGATAACTATTGTAGCAAATCACACTTGTATCTGTGCAATACTTTAAAATTGAGGTAAAAACTGAAAATAAAATAACTATGTTAAATTTAATCTGAATTTCAGGGGCAAATTCTGGCAATTTCTTATTTTCAGAATAAGTGAACTATTTCATTCTTTCTGCAATCTTACAGGGATGCAAATCCTGGTTTCAGAGATGTCCTGTTCAGGACAATATCTTTGTTTTGTAACTTTAACAAACAAAGCACAACAAGAAAGAAAGCAAAACAAGTTATTCAACTTAATTTGTTTTCAAATTTGCATTTATTGCCAGATGCTGTAACTGTCAGATGGAGAGTTTCAGGTACTTTAGAACACCAGCTTAGCAATCTTTCCTTGTTTTAAGAGACATGAAGTTCATTTCTCCAGTCTGGTTCTATTTAGTCTAAGCAGAATTTGTCTCCAGTGAGTAATGAAGTTTTGAATTTCTAGTAATTAAAGTCAGTGTGTTTAAGCATATATTATACACTTAATTTATATTTAGACTGAAAGCTTCAGTTGCCTGTAAAGTGATAACACAAAATCTAGGTTTGAATAGCTGAATCATTATTCATTTCAATATATTTTTCAGTTCTGTTCCCAGTAAACGTATCTTGAACCTCTTGATTCTTGACAAATTTGGCAGGATTTTTTTCTCATTCATGTATACATCACTTGCACAGAAAAATACATTTATATAAGTAGATATATGTATTTATATATGTACACTATATCCAAGTTTAAAATCCATGTACACTACATAAAATATTTAGAAGGGTTTATAAATTTAGCAAAAACAGGGCCTTGTGACTTTCTGTCCTTACTGTCAACTGTCACAGCCAGTGCTCTATATAAATTTCTTCTCCAGAACAAAGCAGCTCTCCCAGCATCATATGTTAAATAATGTCTACAAGAAAATGACATTAGAAGCTGGCCACACACCTTAACATCAGGGATAATCTTCTATTATTGACCATTCTTCAAATATCAACCAGTGAGGATACTTGGGAGACAAAGAATGATTTGAATACAAACAGTTTTCACTCATTGCTCTTTTCACTTCAGTGATGTACACCATCCTTAAGCTAACTTCATCTACATATAAGAAAATTCAAAGAACAATTTCTATACAGTAAATGACTCAGAGATTTAAGCCCCAAAAGGTTGCTGGATGTTTGCCAAAACTTCAGCATGATATTTTTAATTGCTTCTCAGGAACCATCTAATTTGTTATGAAGAGTGACTCGTGTGCCTACACATAAGTGACTGGTGCTATTTTAGGTAGTCTACTGAGACATCCTCATGACACAAGCAGCTATAACACAATGTTCAAGAGTACTGTGCCTTTCTGAAACTGTAGCTTACAAGACCAGACAGAACAACTAGGGCATCTAAAATGCCACAAGACAGGTATGTTTAAGCAACTGAATCCCACCTATAAAGACTGTAAAACTTACAGTTTTGCTCTGGAAATTAAAGACTTTTAAAATTCCCTACTCAACTTTAAATTGTTTATTACAGAAGACCTTATATTAAAAAAAATCCAATACAAATTATGTGATTTTCTTTCAGCACTGAATATAAAACATGGAAAGCGCTCATAGGAGAAAATGCATTAGTCAACCCTAAAGAAGTAGCCACTAAGAGAAGAAGGAAAAGAACATCTTTCAGCAACATATGCTAATCTCTTGCCCTTGTTCTGGCAACAAGTCAGCATCTAACAGTTAAGTACAGCAGAACAGAATAGAGCAGCTAAAAGACGAAACTTGCCAGAAACTTCTTAAACTCTGGTAAAAGACAACTGTGGGCTAAAGAGTATATGTCAAACATATCTTGACATGTTCAAAATGATCTTCACGTGCCTGCGTATGAAAATGACAGTGTACACAGATCTTAAAATATTTGTAAAAGACACCTCAAAATCTGTTATGTACATCAAAGGATACACAGGAACACAATTACCTATGCAGAGGCTCTTACAGACTGGCTTTAGGACTGGTACGAAGATGTATAGAGGATACATGAGCATGGAGGGGTGAGGGCGGGGGGGAGAACAGAAACATAATTTCATAAAATTTTCCCTAAAAATTAAAAGAAGGTGGTTATAGGATGAGTTACACTACACTGCACTTCAGTAGCTGATTAACTGTTGACACAGGTATTTCTACTGTAAATTGTTAGTTGTGTCCATGCAGAATTCTTAAGTCTTCACATTAAATAATGAGTCTCGAATTACCTACAAAATGGTCTGGCTTTTCACGTTCATCATCATCAAAATTCACATTTTTCACAGAGAAATGAAAGGCACAGATGTTATCCTGTGCTTTAAGGCTTTCCCTTTACAGCCCTATAACCTTTCACTTGTAGCACTGAAGTCTGCTTTTGACTTCGTAGTCTTTCACTGATATACTCCAGGGCTGCTGTGGCAATACTTTTATTACCTTGCACTCCCAAATGCTCTTGTCTTCATGGCCTTGTGTCATTGAATTGCAAGAATTTGATATGTCTCTGATGTTGACTTTATCCTGGGAACAGATTATGACTGATGTTTACATCACCCTTTCTCCTTCCACTCCTCTCTGACCTCCCACTTTTTAGCTTTTGGTTTATAACTGTATGTCCAGGAATATGTATCGCTTAGGAGATAACAATAGCAGACAATTACCATTTAAATAGCGCAGAAGCAGTCTCCAGAAATACACATGTACAAATTCCACAAGCAGTTAAATGAGTGCAAAATCCACATCCGATCAGTAGGCTGCAGTCAGCACCATCACCACTAATGTGTAAGAGAAACCAGCAGGGAGACCAAGTTGGTCCTGGTCTAACTACAGTTACCGTTGGAAGTGTTCTGGGGAATATCTCTGGCACTGAAGAAAAAGGTGGAAGAGGAATCTTACCTGGAGATATCCCAGTCTCTTCCTTTCCAGCTGGCCACTAGTGTAGCTTGCTTTGTCTCACTCTCTTTATCTATTTGTTTATTTATGATTTTCAAGGAAAGTTATTTTTTTCATTAAGAGTATGTATAACATCAGCTATGGACCTCACAGTTAAGCTTGACTGCTCAGCCTTTGAGTAACACATAGAATACTCCAGATTTTAAGAATCTTACAAAAATCAGTAGACATGTATGTAGCATTTGTGACATATCTGCTATTTTTGCTCATGTCTGGGTAATCTCAAGCATGAATGATAGAGCAGTTTAAGTCTGTGTGTCACAGGCAGAAGGAAAGTCATTATTAAAAAATTGATGTTACCTGTACTTTTACATTCTCTGGAAAAAAAAAAAAAGAAAAGAAAAAAAAAGAGTATTTGAATTGACAGAGCAAAACAGTTTGGTTAAAAGTCCTCAGGGATTTGTCATTACTCCAGAAATTGACATATCTAAAGTTGATCTAACCGAACCTGTTCAAACATTATCAATATTTCCCAGCAGAAGACAAGAATTAGGCATCTCTCAGTAATCTGTCAGGAAACTAAAGCTTGCTTTAGAGAAATACAGAAACTCAACCAAAGAAGCAACATCCTAACAGGTTTATCACATCTCTCAAATAATTGAAAATGTTGAAGATTTTTTAGATAAATAATCTGAGGAAACCCAGAAGTGCAAACAAACACTGCAGCCAAACATCAGAAAGTGCTTTATACTTTACCTAAATCTAACAATATAAAAATATGTAGTTTTCATTTCATCTTCCTATGCAAGGAAATGTAGCAGTTCCCCAATTCTGTTAATTGTCTTCCATACGTACATACAACAAAATTTAGCCCTCTTCTTCCCCATGTGAGAGAGCTCATGATAGAGACCAGCAAGTGCTCCATATTAACCTCTCTCTCATTGCAAAGAAACTACAGTTAGCAGCAGTGGAATAAAATTTACAGGAATGAAAAATATTATGGTACTCAAAAATTACTTATGTCATTTTTGCCCTTTTCATAAATTGGGCTTGAAGAGTTAATTGTGCTGAAATAAACACTAGCATAATGCCTAAAGATACAATTTTTTACCTGGCTATGGAGTGTTGGCAGCAAAGATGCTGAACCTGAACTGTAGAATAACTCATTAGGAAATATGTAATAGCTGTGGCAAGATTTACTGCAAATATGCTTGAAGTGTTTTTAAAAATTAATATTATGCTGATATGCTTGGCTTAATTAGTTTTCTTCTTCATTTACAAAGCATATCTGTCTGGTTTATGAACTTAGTCACTATTCCCTATTCTTGAAAACCTGTTTAATTAAAGTTTTAACTACTGTGTAAGCTTTAGAAGCAGTAGAATGACTTTTATTACTAGAAATCGAAATCCTTCTTTTAAAAATGATCATATCTACAGATACTATGTCAGAAATAGAACAGGACATGCTCTATAATACTCCCAAATAACCACATGATACTGCTACTTTTAATTATACATGCCATCCATTTCTACGATGTTGTATGGAGGAAATTTTGTGGGGTTTTTTGCACAGAAACTTACACTAGCAGTGAAACTGTGATTAATTTAGCCAATCACCAAGTCAGTCCCCTGAAATCCATTAAAGGTCACCTTTCTTTTTTAGGTACGTACCTATTTCCAATCTGTTCATTGATTTCCCCATCCATTATTCTATTCTCTCTCTTTTAGAGGTCCCGCACTTATTAGACTCCCACCTCTACTAGAAGAGCACTATGCTTTGGTTTTCAATTATAGCAAATCCTATCACAATCTTTTTCAGCATTTATCACTTGCTCCCCTTCATGCTACAATAAATGATTAAATACTAATTTATTTTTGCTATATATACAAAATTGAAACCTAATCATTAGAAATGCTATCTGGGATATACCTGTAGTTCTAGAAATACATGACATACAGTTTATCATAATATATTTTTGGCTGCATATTAAAAAGCTTGTGGCATAATGGCCAGTGAGAAGAAATTATTTGTGCAATCACTGCCAACAGACTACAGTAAAGCAGAAAATATTTTTGGCTCCTCTATGCACAGATGCTGGAGACCTCGCTTAATGACTTGTTACCCATTATACCCAAAATACACTACAGTTTCATCACACAATTTACTTCACAGAAGCAGAATGTCAACAATAGCCAGTTCTATAATAATGAAAAAAGATAATAGTAATTTCCCTCCTATTCTCATTTGAATCTCATAACCACTGGGGTGATCAATTTCAAAACCTTATTAGTTCTGCTACTGTGAACTATTCAGGCCCTCCTTTCAAGATCAGTTTGCAGCATAGAACTATGGAGGCAATCTTTTTAAGTGAACAATTTACAATTAATATTTCTGCCAACATATATTTTCAAGTTTTACATAATAGCAAACAGAATCACTTCAAAATTTTCAAATTAAAACATAGGCAGTTATTGCGTATTGCTGACAAACAGCACTACAAAATACACACTGGCACTAAAAACTTAATCAGGCTGTAAATCTAATGAAGAAGCAAAAAAACGGGAAACTTTACACTATTTTTCTAGATTAAAAATATATACATAGAGCATCATCAGTTCATTCTGTATAGAATTCTGTATTCATTACTCCACTCAGTGTAAAAATATGAAATGTATAAAACCAACTATACATATTTGAAGATATTTTTTGTATTCTTTACATAGGTTCTTATCCCCAAAAAAATTTTAACCAGATTTTTTCTTTAGACTAAATTGGCTCATTTCCTTTAACAGAGCTAAGATGGTTCATACCAGCTGAGACCCTGATCCCATGGGAGTATGTTCAGAGGATGACAAATGGCAGTGTTGGTGCATTTTAAGAAGTTACTGTGGTTCAGCTGGAGCTGGTAAGTAGACATGTGGCCCCCGTCAGCTCATTGCAATGCCAAGTACATGGTGTTTACTTAAGCTGCCTTCAGCAGATCCAAAAGGGAGCCCAGGCAAAAGCATTTGAAAGATGAGCATTTAGGAAGAACACCCTGGAGGCGAGCTATGCTTTTCTTGATATATGGCATCAAAAGTGATGCAACTCCTGTTGTTCCCCTACACATGAGTGACGGGGCGGGGGGGATGGAATTAATCTTGTTCATAAGGCTTTGGAGACTAAAGAATTCAGGGAAAAGAAAAAAAAAAAGAAAGAAAAAAAAGTCATCATTTGGGACTCTGAAGGCAGGATAATGATGCAGATAATGAAACAACTCCATACTGACTCTAGTTCACAAGACAGTTTTCTGTTCATTATGGGTAGGTGGATACAACTCTCTCACACTGTCACTGGCCGAGTTCAGCACCCTAACTATATTCAAGTAAGAGAGAAAGAGGAATTTTGCACTGCTGTAAAATGAAATAACCAGTAAGATTTATTCACGTTATTCAGAGAAGACTCTTCTGTTTCAGCATGTTTTCATTCAATTTGCAAACATAACAATGTCCTGATCCTAATACTGCTCAAGCTAATAAAAACTGTCCTTCTGATTTACAGGAGGAAAGTGCACAGAATCACTGGGTTCTGAAACTTGTTTGCCTTCCAGTACACCTAGAAAAATCTGCTGCTGACACACACATGAACTTACTGTTCATTTTCTGAGATGAGGAATCCAGGGCATTTGGTTAATGCCTGTCCCCCACACTTATATGAGCATAAGCCTACAACACCATCTTTCATCCTGACTTCCTCTTCTATAAAATGGGTTTAATACTATTTCCTCCCTCCTACCCCCACCTTTGTTCTTGTCACATTGAATTTTATAATGCTATACATATAGACGAGCATCAAAGTTGACATGGAGCTCAACTTCTATCCAGAAACTACTTAAGCAGCCATCTAAATGTTGAGAAGATGAAGTACTAAATTGGTCGGGACAAAGACCATTTTTACTGAGCATATCTTTTATTCTTATTCCTAAGTATGCATTTCAGTGCCAAACTTCACCAATGACATTTATATTTGCTTAGAAAGCAAAAAGGAAATAATTTGTGAAAATTAAAATACATAAAAGCATTTTATTAACTGTTGGATTTTTAAAATGTTAGTGCATTCTATTCACTTGCTGCTCACTTTTTATAAAATCTTCATAAAGATGACCTATTGAGCTTCCCATTGAGATTATTATACTCGTATGCATCTTTTCTAACTGTCTGATGTCTTGGCAGCAAATCAGCTTCCAGTGAAACTGAAATCAAATGTGTTTCTTTAAATCAAAATGCTTATAAAAGACATTCTCTCTTACGTTAGAGGAATACACTGCATTTGTTCAAGCTTCTAACAAAGATAAAATTCTTCTAAATCTGGCATAACACATTTGAAAATTAGTATCAGACATCATAGAATCACAGGATACCTCAAGTATAGAAAGGCTCTCAGGAAGTCTCTAGTCCAACCTTCTTCTCAAACTAGGGTTAGCTACATGATCAAGTGAGGTTATTGAGGGCTTTATCCAGTAGGGTCTTGAACACCTCCAGAGATGGAGACCACAGTTTCTCTGGCAACTACCCCACAGCCTGACCATCCTAATGGAGAAAACTTTTCTTCTATCTGGTCTGAACGTCTCTTGTTTCAGGTTGTGCCCACTGCACCACTATGCCTGGCTCCACCTTCTTGCTAACCTCACCATAGCTACTGAGGGCTTGCTGTTAGGTGACCTCAAAGCCTCCTCTTCTCCAGGCTGAACGTGTCCCATTTCACCAGCCTCTCCTGACAGGGCAAGTGCTGCAGCCCCTGAGCAGCCTCAGGGCTTGGCGCCCTCTGCTGAACTTCTTCCAGATTATCAACGTCTTTCCTGCCCAAAACTGGACACAGAAGTCTACATGTGGTCTAAGACACAATGGTTTGTTTCGTTTTCCTAAAACAGCATTTGTGTGAATCACAGCCCTGTTCACAATGCTTGTGTTTAAAAGCTACCGAAAGGCCTCAACATGCTAGAAAATAATTTCATAGAAAACAAAGGCCTGCCTATTGGTAGCACTATCCATTCTTACATTGGTCTCAGTGTCCAGCACATGGAAGTCAGTCAGCAGAAATAAACTGGTAACCATAAACCTGCTAGATATTCATACTACAGAGAACTGACCAACAGTGGGATGGAACAGCAGAAGTTACCTCCCCTCAGGTGCCGGTGTAAGCACAGTCCAGACAGGCCGTGACACTTCAGCAATGCTTTTCCCAACTCCTCTCCCAGATTTCTGTTCCCCATTCTTGTACTTTTCAATGATAAGCACATAAAATGCTTGTCTGCCTCTTTTCTTTTAATTCTATAACATGTATTAGCACGAGACAGAATGGTACTTCACACAGCTACAGCAAATGCTGGCAATAAGCGTCTGCAGTTACACTGCCTGCATATACTGGCATATACTTCACAATAACCATGGGCTGCCTAACTACAGGGATTTATTGAAAGCCATGAGAAATGTTACTCTAAGCTGCCTACAGAGCATTTAAAAAACTTCCCCACTGTTTATTACTCTGGCAGATTAAAATAGTCTTTGAACACCACCGAGACTCGTTATGCACAGTGTTCACATATATGCTATCTTAAAAGAGATGCTGCTTTTTGCATTTTAGAGAGTTGCTTCTCTAATTAAACAAAGGAAGAAAAAAAAAAAAA
>VWYH01005174.1:597111-662832 GCA_013399365.1 Pampusana beccarii
GAACACCACCGAAACTAGTTATGCACAGTGTTCACATATATGCTATCTTAAAAGAGATGCTGCTTTTGCATTTTAGAGAGTTGCTTCTCTAATTAAACAAAGGAAGAAAAAAAAAAAAAGAAGAAATAATAAAAAATCCTTTCTCCCCCCTGTAGATGCAGCTGTCATTTGTGTTGGTTCAGATGCACACTAATAGAGAGTAGCTGAATACATTTTGTAATTGCAACTGCACACTCCATTTTTAGTACTTTAGTCTGAATAGTAATTCTGTGAAAGCTAGTGTTATTGATGGTGTCTCTTTTATTGTCTCTTAGTGTTGTCCAAATCAAACCTCCTCACTTCAGAGGTAATAGGATATGTTGTTTCTTTTTTTTTTTTTTTTCTGTAAGCCTACACTGTGAATTCCGTACAATCTAAGAGAATCACATTGCACTGTGTTTTTCCCTTTAAGAGTTCCAGAGGTCACACTGTATCTACATTGTAACTCCATTTCTTTCAATGGCTTTTGACAAATGAAACCAACTGAAATATCAGAGAAATTGTATTGATGATACACACAATCTTTTGGCAATTTTACTGCTGCTATCTGTATCTTAAAAAGAAAACGTCTTTAAAATGTTATGGCTATTAAAGGAATGAAGACCTTACTGCATGAAGCAATGAATAAATTCTGCTATAATATTAGCACTTACACTATCCAATATGGAAAAAAAACAAGTAAAACATGAGTCTGGAAAACTACGCATTTTCATTTTTTAAAATTTTCTTACTTTTTGCCTTTGTGAAAAATTATTTTACACTTATTTTCTGAAAACAAAATACAGCAACTTTTTTTTTCCTGAAATTCAACTTTCTATTCTTAATCTTTCTATCTCTTCATGCACCTTTCTTAAATATTAGGCAACCAAAATCTAACACAAAGCAAAGACATTTATCCAAATTTTATAATGGGTATGAAGAATGCCAAATTTTAGAAATTGTGCTCTGCAGACCTTCATCACGAGGCCTAAAGATCTGCACAGGCTTAGAAATTCATTATGGATACAGAAAATCTTAATCTCTGATTTGTCAGATTGTTTTTGTGGCTTAAAGACACTGCACCAATATGCATTTGCATTTACAGAAATGGAGTCCAGCCATGCACAGCCAAGGACTCTGCATATGGAAATGGAATCAAAATCAGTGGCAACTCTATTTAGGAGATTTGCAAGGATATGATCAATGCTGAAAAGTCATGACAGAGCAGCATACCTGGAATCTAACAAAAGCTTTCATTGGCTTGAAAAAAATCCCATCAGTACCTAGCTGTAAGTAGTGCAAAATAAACTGCACAAAATCCTGTGAGTTATGTGTTTGGTACACATGGCCACAAAGTAAAAATATTCTGGAAGACAAAGGGCTTTTCATCTAAGGGGCAGTTTGACTACTACTGCTTTAGCTACATAAAGTACAAAGACAGAACAATATGAAGTATGCAATTAGTCAAAAGGAAAGATGTTCCAAAATTTGTAATCTCTGAGGACAGTGCTGTGCCTCTGTAGTGTACAATCAGTTCTCATTTCTGTCGATCTCACTAGCACTCTTGTCAATGTGGATCTCAATACTCACAGATCTATATTCACAGCCCAAGGACAGAGACAATGGACTTTGAGGAAGAAAGAAATGGGACTCAGCCATAAACACAGCCTATGTATCGTGATCAACTGTGATTCCTAGTCTTCTGATGTCTTTTACTGATATTCCATTTTGCTATTTTCACTAAGAGCCATTGGAAGCAGTACCTTAGCACACCACCAGTACCTCAGAATAGTTACCAGAGGTCTTTGTGTATATGTCAGGGTGGAGAGGAAACAAGAGAACTCTTACTACAGCTATAGTGAACATAAAGTTATTTCTGTGTGATTAAATGGCAAAGGTCTGGATGCAATTACTGCCATGTGGTCGCCCTGTATACAGACATTGTTGTGCCACAATACTGGCAAAGTCTGAGTTTTTCTGAAGGGTATTCTGCTTCCTAGAGGCATGCAGTATTTTTTTGGTATAATCTAACAAAAGTTCATCTCAAGTCATAGAGTGTCTGTACGAAGACAGCTGGTTTGTTGACAACTATCCTTAGTCCTAAGTGAAACCAAACAGCAGCCACAACTATCTGATGAAATTGAGCTGGTTCAGTGAAAAAAACCCAAAATAAACAAACAAAAAAGCCCAACAGTAAGAAAACTTGTTGATTGTCCTTTTTCATAGTGAAGGGATATTGGATGCTTTCTGAGGAAAAAAAAAAAAAGCAATCAAATACCTGCATGGAGCATTTGTTCCTCAGAACACCGACTCCTACAGAGCCAAACAATATCCCTGGACAAAACTTTTCAAAATTACTCTTGGTAGGGACTCACACATCATTCTTAAATCACATACAATATTGAGAAGCAAACAATTAAACGAAAGAAATAGAATTGGCACACCAAGCTCCTGCAGACCTGTGCAACTGTGACAAAAAGAAGGAAAACAAATAAGTTCAGGAAGTTACTGAACAGACTTAATTTTAAATGTTGCTAGTTTAATTCCAATTTTAATGTTTTTTACTTTGCATAAACCTTCATCTATTTGTGTTACTGAAATCATACCAAAAGTCATCTGTGATAGATTACTATAGATTTTTGAATTTCCACTAGTGCATTTAAGATAAATGAGTTTTAATAAGTTTAATTTCAAGTTATTCAAAGTGTTTTATAATACTAACATTAATTTTTAACAAATTAGATTATATTGACTTCTAAAAGAAGGCCTCCTTTGCAAGAATTACCATTGAAACAGTCTTCAGGAACCATTGTAACGATTTCCTATTTAAAGTTAATTCTGTGAATCCGTGGAAGACAAAACACAATCTGAGCTATGAGAGCTACACTTTGCAATATCGTTTATATACAAACTGACCTACAGATTCATTCTCAAGGACTAAATGGTGATTTGCTGTCTATTCTTCAAATTCTTTTGAGCAGGAAGTCATACTAGTTTATCCAAATTAAATTATTTGTTATAAGTTTGCGGCATGTACTGCATTTGTTCTGGCAGCCAAGAGGGCAAACCTCATCTTGGGTGCATCAAACACAACATAACCAGCCAGTCAAAAGACGTGATTATCCCACTGTATTCAGCGTTGGTGTGGCCCCACCCAGAGCACTGTGTGCAGATCTGGGCCCCACCATTTAAGAAGGACGTGAAAGTCCATCCGGAGGAGTGCAACAAAGCTGGAGAAGGGGCTGGAAGGAATGTCATATGAGGAGCATCTGAGGACTTTGGGCTTGTCTAGTTCGGAGAAAAGGAGGCTGGGGGGGTGACCCCATTGTTCTCTGCAGCTGCCTGAGCAGGGGACATGGAGAGGGAGGTGCTGATCTCTTCTCCCTGGTATCCAGTGATAGAACCTGTGGGAATGGTTCAAAGCTGTGTCAGGGAGGGATACACTGGACAACAGGAAGCATTTCTTTACAGAGAGGGTGGTCAAACACTGGAACAGGCTTCCTAGAGAGGTGGTCAATGCCCCAAGCCTGTCAGTGTTTAAGAGGCATTTAGACAGTGCCCTTAATAACATACTTTAACTGTTGTTCAGCCCTGAAGTGGTCAGGCAGTCGGACTAGATGATCCTTGTGGGTCCCTTCCAACTGAAATATTCTATTCTGTTCTATTCTATTCTCTTCACTTCTGGAGATTTACAAGATACTACAAAACTCACTTCACCTAGACTATGAACTAGACTGGAAACAAGATCAGAAAAATGAAATGCCAGAAGTTTTATTCAGTGAGTTTGTAGCATTTTTCAATCTCCCAAAGCATATTTCAAAAGGTGAAGCACTATGTAGTCCATAATGTCTGACTACCCAAAAAGCACAAAATGAAAGGTCAAAATAGATTCATTATAGATCTTTCATGTACATTTATTTTCAAAAAGTAGAATTCGGTCATTAATATTTTCAAAATGTCACTATTTTTATATTGTTTAATGCTTTCAGAAACGAAGAACTGAAAAACAGAACTTTTCTGCTGTAGAGTCCTAACACCTGAGATCAAATACTAATGGGTCTATCTATTTGATCTTTTATTAGTTTCAGTAATTAACAAATAGTAAAATGCTAACTAACATATTTTAATTGATTAAATGAAAAAACAAAGCATTGTTGACAAATTATCCCTAATTGTGCACCAAATAGATTGAATAAAGATGGTTCATTCATCTATGAAAGCATAACTACAGACTCACAGACCACATTATCTATCACCTATCTCGTGGAGCATTAGATGAAAATACCTTCCAACTCACAATCATTCACAAACCTTTTTTGACGATGGAAGACTATAAGACTCACCACTGAAAGTGTTTATTAATCAATTCTGGCACATGACACCAAACAAAATTAGCAAAGCAACAGATGGACTTTGTACATTTCACTGACCTTTCAGATAAAATGTCCAACACAACACAACTCTCTATACAACCACCACCTCTTCACAAAACCATTACACACACAAACAGGCCCATAAGAGCTAGAACCCCACCATATCTGACTGATGATTCCCACTCCCTGCACCCTGGAACTGAAACAATTGCTATGTAGTGAGACTGGATGTTTTCTCAGCAAGAAGGAATTCTGATTGATCAACTGAGCACCAAAAGGCTTACAGAAGTGGGGGTTTAAGCATACAGGCATATATTCTCCACCTCAAAGACCTGATATTAGGAATGAGGATGTTCAAATTTTCCTCTAAGGTCTGTATATATTAGTTGTGCATCACATTTTATCCATATCAAAAAAACAGAACAACAGGGAAGAGTCCTGTATTTTCAGATACATTTTTTGTACATGATCCATTTTACTTTCAGTTCATTCAGAAGATCATATTATGCTGATCAGGAATAACTCACTATATAAAAATATATACACATAGAATCTTAAAATATCAAAACCAATTCTTCTTGGTTTGTAATAAAGACTGTCTTCAGACATCAAATAGGAGTTGAAATGCTCCGTTTATGTTTTCCATACATGCTTTAAGTTACCAGTTGTTTGCTTCAGTCACAAATATCCTAGTCACATAACTGCTTGCAGTATCATTATAAAAATAATACATATTTTAGAAAAATCTTGCCAGCTTTGATGTTTTATCTTATTATCAAAGCATTTTCTTTACTCTAGTAAACTATGCAAAGTGTCAAGTATTACTTACATTTCCTGCACATGCACAATGAAGGGACAATAATATTTAATAAAAACGTACTAAGTTATAATAGTCCAATAATTTATTCTTAGCTAAAAACTAGTTTCTACAGTTAAAGCAAAAAGCTCAACAACTTTCATGTGTTCAAATAGAAAAAACATATCTGAAGTACTGAGATTAATATTTCTACCAATAAATTAATCTAATCTGTTTTACCAAAGACAAATTAGGATCATTGTACAGCCTTCTGTACACATGAGTGAGTCACTAACATACAGGCTCATCAATACTCTGCACACACTCTCACAGCTTATGCCCCACACTTTTGTCCATTTGGCCAAGAACACCCGCAGAAGTTAATGAAAATTCAGAGTATTAAGGTATTTGAATGTACAGCATCACTAATTTCCTACAGCTGGAATTTAAGTTATTAAATGTCTTTTGTGTTATCAGAAACTACATTCAGTTTCAAAAATTCAGACAAATACGTTAATAATACAGAACAGTGAAAAGTAACACTGAAGTTGCCTGATATTGCTCTCTCTTTCTGATATTGCTACAGGAATGAATGAGGAATACTGAATCATGACTAACAGTCTTGTCACTTATATGAATTACAGCACTAATATTAACTACATTAAGGACCTTCTTAAGGACCTAAGTCTATAAAACGCATCAGTCAGTAGCACACACTGTTTCTATACTTTAGTTCTTCAAAGCGATAGCTAGTTTTAGCTGTAGATCTCCATAGTTTTTGGACATGAAATTATCTTCTTAGTGTCTGTCTTTTCAGATACTTTGCCTCAACAGAAATGTCAGAATTTAGTTTCATTTCTCCAACTGAAGTAATTTGGAATTTTACAATAAAACATAAATTACATCTACTGCAAGATGAAAAAAAAAAAAAAGACACAGACATACTCCATAATGCTGAATCACCCACCAGTGCTGCTATTAACTAGAGCACATTGATACCACACTCAAATCCTTGATTTGAATTAAAGCTGCCAAGAACTTCTTAAGTATTCACTACACCAGAGCAAGAATCATTTACTAAACTAATTGAGTCTCAGTCTGCCATATTGCCTGAGAGCTCCCAGGGTCATTCGTATCTTAGTGTGGGAAACTAGGGATTTACCCTCCCAGCTCTATGCCAATTCTATTCTCTACCTGGGAAAAAGAAATCTTTTCAAACAAGCATTTTCATCAAAATAATACTGCTCCCACAAAAGCCTTTGATTTACATCTACTAGTAATTTATTTCCAACTAGCCCCAGTAGGAGATCTATCTGCCAGAGTGAACCAAGTCTTGACGTACTCCAGTGTCTACTCTTGCTACAGTTTTGTTTATTTTTTTCAATAGAATAATTTACTCCAAATAAGTTCCACCATATTCCCTACAGATTCCTACACACTGCAGTGAAGGCGGTCATCTGTGAGGGTTCTTTGTCTCTAAAATAAACAAATAAACAAACAAACACCAAAACAAACCACACAATCAAACAAACATACAAAACTAATAAAACCCTACTTTTATTTGCCAGCCACAGTATGAAACTGAAGCTGGACTCTCTAAATGAAAAATCACAGCCCTATAATCTTATTGAAAAAATGCTGTACAATTACCTGCCTTGATATGTGGCACAGATATTCTAAGAAACAAGCATTATTTTCACCCATGTACCTTTCATGAGAGAGTGAGCAGTTTTGTGTAGCATTTCTCCTCTCATTAAAAAGGAGACAGGTACAATGCTGACATCCCTGTTAAGAATAGATAGAAAGAAAATACTAGAAATTTCTCATTGTCTAGGATACTGATTTAAAATCCACTGAAAAGCTGCACTATTCCTATAAAGACTCAGAGACTAAGGCTTAAAATACTTACTTGATAATGTCTCCTTCAAGAGCAATCACTCGTTTAATGATCTTCTGTTCAGGGTTTCTAGGAGACCTGAGACAGGGGATAAGGTTATACAATCAGTAATGTTCCCGTTGTTTTAAGAAAATGAAAAGAAATTCCACAAAGAAATAGACACTATTAAAGTCATTAGGAGATTCTTTGTTCTCCTTGACATAGCATCAATCATGATGTTTCACCCTGAAGTGAAGCTACTGTAATCTCAGTGCAAACGATCACTGAAAAGCAGATCCTGAAAAATGACCTGCTTACACACACCACAATAATCAACATACCTTATATCATGAAAAATACACTCCTCAACACTAAATGTAGATTGTCCCACTACCAATGAAGATGGTACCTTTGCAAATAGATTAATGTATTAAAACCAGAATTCCCCATCAAACATTTACATCACCATGTTTAAACATTCATGTTACCCACTCACTGTGTGGGAAAAAAAAAAAATGTTCTTATGCTATATTCATGTCTATCACTAATTTAGGTAAACCTTGCCTAGGGAATTTTGAAAGTTTAAAAAAAAGTTGTAAAGTTATCTGAAAGTTCCAGCTTTATCCAAAGCTTCTTAATGCAACACCATGTTTTCACTTCAAGTTATTTTCCTGTAAGCATGTTTTATTGCATGGACTCTGATCATGCATTACAGACTATTACGAAAAAGCAAAGCCAAACTTGCATGCCCCTCCTGAATACTCCAGCTTCCTGGATGCACATTAGTAGATAGGACTATTAAAAGTACTATTCTTCCATAGTTTTGACAGGTTAGTGTAGAAATATGTGCACCATAAAATTTATTTCTTTTTTACATACCTTACCCATGTTTTTTTCTTCATTCTTCACTTTTAATTTTTTACCTATACAAACTTAATAGACGGTTCTCAGGTTATTTTTTTAAAAAAATATATTAGTTGATTGTATATGGGAAAGTCAGTGAAGGAACAAGCGGTTTTGATTTTCTGCTGATGCTTGGGTTATGTATATTAGTCTCCAAGCACAGCCTGCTAGACATGCAATCACAAGAGCTTTATATTACATTTCTCATGCCTAGAAACATTGGCCATGCCATCCTTACAACAGACCAGTACCTTTGAGCTCATCTCTAGTCAGCTGGTAGCACACTAGATTATATTTCCTTCAAAAGCAAAGCTGAGATGAATCTGGATGAAAAATCTGTCCACAGTGCTGCATGACTAAAAGTATTTGCCATTCACTTTCAGTTCCAAAGTTGAAAAGAAAAATAGTTAGGCTTACTCAACTTTTAATATGAAGCCAAAGAAGTATTCCAAACATCTTTAAAGTGGTTTGATTTGTGTGTGTGTGTCAATATATTTGTAATACATTTATATTTCACTATAATGAAATAAAATTCAAGAAGCATAATTTTGAATACCAAAATATCAAATAGTTTCACTTTACAGTTCACCAAGCCTGAAAACCCTCTTTTCACAAAGCAGTATGGAGCAGTGAACACGAATAAGGACAATACTTTGCTTTCCTAGTCATCACTGGATTTTTTAAATCACTATGTCATTTACAGTAATATTTTTATTTAGCATTAATTTTACACGAAGAGTTGTATATTCCAGTTCAGTCTCATCTTTCATGTTTTTTATCAGGCTGAGAAGACACGTTTTAATAATATTTTACATTTCAGCCTTGGGAGGAATTAATCAAGTTTTAGATGCTCATATGATTCAAATATCTGGAGTATCTACAGCACTTTCTGATGCTGCTCCCTAGCAGGTTTCAACGCACACTCATTCAAGTCTAAGAAAAAACAACACTCCTTTTTTTTTTTTTTTAATTAATTTAGGCTCAGACTGTAGTATTTTAATGTAAAATTTAAGTAACTGACATAATAATGCATAATGTATGTGATGAACTCCATTTCTTAAAGACCAAATTAAATCCAATTTTAAGTTTGCTCTTTCAAAATTCTGTTCTGGTTTAACACCTTACTTCCAGAGGTTTTTGAAATTCTCCCTGTATACATTATCACTCGATTAGTATGTATATATTGTAATGTAATTACTGATCTCTCCCTTAATTTGCCTTCCTTGTGCAAAAAAATTGCAATGACCTTGAATGAACATCACTCTAAATCTGAGATATGAGTATTTGTTCTAAGTGTGGTTGCTTTCCTACTAGCAATGACATATTTAACCAAAACATATCATTTAGCAGAAAGACTTCAAGGAATTCCTTGTAGATAGTTACTAGAAATCTGGAATATTTTTAATATTTGAACCCAAAATAGTTTAAAATCATCTTTATACTAATGTTCTGATTATAATTCATTAAAATGGCAAAGAACTGATAAGAGAGGGAGCAGCAGGCTCCAACTGGCGGATAACATGGGCAATTTTAAACCAAGTATTTTCAAGAGGCAATCAGAATGGTTTGTTCAAGAGCCACAATAATTGAACAGCTGGTAAGACAGACTAGTTCTGAAGTGATAGAGAGACTAGTTCTGAAGTGATGGATATTGATGCCTTCCTGAAAGGTGTTTAGTGTAACACTGGGATTTCATTGATTATGGAAATCACAAGGCCACATAGATATAAGCAATTTATTTCTCTGAAATTTTGCAGCTGGTATGGAACAAACTAAAAATGAACTAGAAAGAAAAGTCTCAAGTACTAAACCAGTAATTGTTTAGTACTCCTAGGTCACTGATATCAAGGTGAGGTAACAAAAAAACAACCTTCAAAAATGGGATTTTTTCAAAACATAAGGGAATAAATACATTATATATGATACATTATATATATATATATATACACATACACAAAGAAACTGTTGGTTTGCTTGTTTGCACCACTCCTAAATTACATTGTGTATTTTCATTCTCCTTATATGAAAGTTCATATTCAAGCATGTTCCTTTTAAGTTATATTGTATGGGAAAAGATGGGCTTTCTTACATACAATGAATACATTTTTTCTCCCAAAGATGGCACTCAGAAGACATAAATATCATTAATATCAATTAATAACAACCATCCATACATTCACCAGCCAGATCCATATCTGATGTTTCACAGAGCAGCCACCACTCCTTGACCATTTTCCAAGTCAGTCTCTCAAAAAGTTAACCTTGCATTTTCCTCGGTAAAAATATTTCCTCATATAACCATTTTGACTATGCATGAATTACGGACAGCAGTGCAAGTATAAACAGTCAGAATGACTATGAAAATCTCAAGCATGTTACAAATAATAATACACAAGTAGCAGCAGCACATCAGGAATACACTAGCAAAAAGAACTCTGGAAAATAGATCTTCTTAAATGCAGATTAAATTCTACTCCACTCATAGTCACTTTTACTTTTTCTATGAGGTAGAAAACAGGCTAGTCTACCAGTGTCCTCCTTAAGCCATCAAGTTTGAGGATAACGCCTTGTTACCAATTTCTCTTTAAACAACAGTGTTCTTTTTGCAGGCACCTCAGGAGAATGACCATTGTGACCATCCAACCTTCATGCAGATCAGTATTCCCACCCAACTTGGTGTCACATGCAAAGTTACTGAAGGTGCACTCAAACCCCTCATGCAGAACATTGATAAAGAGATTAAAGAGAACTGGCCCCAGTACTGAGCCCTGGAGAACACCACTCATGACTGGCCTCCAACTGGACTTGACGCCATTGACCCCAGCTCTTTGGGCCCAGACATCCAGCCAGTTCTTCACCCAGTGAAGAGCACACTGGTCCAAGCCATGAGCTGCCAGTTTCTCCAGGAGAATGCTGTGGGAAATGCAGAGGACGTGTAGCTATCGCATCCTTATTTTCTGAACTTGCTTAATAAGATAAAGAGGGAGTTTTACATGGATGCATCATACATGAGATAAAAATATTTACCCTCAAAAAAAGTTTTGTGCCCTTGTTCTGTGATGAAGGGGCTTCCTCTTGCCATCACAGCAGTTGATGCTCAAGCTCTGTACAGCAGGAACTATGTAGCAGTATTTATGCTTTCATCCCTCCCAGTACTATAGCTATGATAAACCAGATCCAATATAGCTACCTCCAAATGCGGTATAAGAATGCAAATTTACTTAATATATGCCCATATGACCAAAATCAAACCAGTTTTAATCCGTTCATTTTTTCACAGTCCATAACTTTTATCTAAATTCCATACTTCTTTATGCAGATAACGAATCTCATAATAAACATAATATTTAATTAATTACATCACAGGTTCTGAAACAATTTCTATATTGTGGAAGATAACAGATAATATAATAGTGGATAAAAAAAAAGGTTCACACATTCTTTTTTTTTCTGTCATTCCTGTTGTCAATTTCTATTATATGGAATTGTTGCATTAAAGGTATCCATTAACCAGGTCGAATATCTGTGTTCAGTTTGAACTCACCAGTACAAGAAATACATTGACAACTGCAAAAAAGTGACAGACCACCAAAATGATAGTAACAGAAGAGTAATGTAACAGCAGTGGCTAAGGAAATTGGGTTTGTTCAGATCAGAGATGAGACAAAGGATTTAAATGCTATTGTCATCTATCTAACTGGTGATTAGGAATTCAGACTTTTTAGAGAGGTGCACAGCAGAAGGAGGTAAGGAAACAGCATGAGTTGCAGCAAAGGAAATTCCAGTTGGATGCCAGAAAAGTTTTCACACTGTATGTGGTTAGCAGTGGTTCAGGGTTCCCAAAGAAGCTTGGAATCACAGAGGTGCTCAGAGTGTGACTGGACAAGGCTCTGAGCAGCCTGACCCAGCTTCAGACTCGAACCTGCCCTGAGTGGTGGGTAGGACTAGATAATCACCAGAGATGCCTTGCAACATACATTATTTTTCACTTGTAACTCTATACAGCCTTCAGTTTTATTCAAATATATGAAGAATCATGAAGTTGATACCTTAAAAAACAATATCTTTTGACTGGGTTGCAGGCTCTGATACCAGAAGACACAGTACTGATCACGTTAATTAACTGCTGTAGCCCACAGAATTTTATTTTTTTTTGTCTTATTGGATAGTAACTAATTCTGTTATAAACTATTTTTAGAGAAGGTTTTGATATCTTGTCTCAAATATTCTGAGTGACAATGAGGCTAACATCCAGAGAAATTACTCCCAAGTTTAATTATCCTTGCTATTAGGAAATTGCTTCTGCATTCAAAATTGAATTTATCCAACTTCAATTTCAATTTCATGCCTTCTCCTCCAAGGCAGAAAAATCCTCAATATTTTATTTCTTCTTCATGCAGAAAGATTTAGGCACAACAGTTCTACTTAAATATCTTTTGGATTCATCAGCTAGAATGCCTTAAACTTCTTAGCATACAGTTAGTTTTCCAGTTCCAGGGCCACTTTTGTGGCCATACTTCAAATTTCATCCAACATTTCAGTATTCTTCTTGGCATACAGACATAAAAACCAAGTACTATTCAGCTTGGATTATTACTATACTTAATAATAAATTGAGTAACCTGTTTTTATCATGCTGGCTCAATGGAAAATCTCTTTCCTATTTCTTAATATTCTGTTCTGTATATTCAGGCAAAAAGCTCATCCTTTTCATTCTAGGAGCTGACATCAAAAGGATACAAAAAGTGACATCTAAATCCTTTGAGTAAAATCATTGCTAAAACAGTTAGCCAATGAAGCTTTGATTACTACTTGCACTTCACATTCTGTAATGTATGGTTTTTGGACAGTAACCATGTGATTCTGGTCATGCTGTCATGACATGGCTGCCTTATTATTAATATTTACTGTCCTGTCTATCTCTGTGTTGTTTGCAAGCTTAACCCATGATTATGAAAACAATTGACAAAAACAGTACCTAGCTTTGGATCACAATGCAATCTGCTGGGAATATCATTCACAGATGTGTCTCCAACCATATCTATGTCTTCACAGCTGAACTGAGCCTGTTTATAATCTGTCTAATGTGGCCCACATTAATTCCATAAAAGGCAAGTTTCTAGATCAGGATATTATGTGGTAGTAAAAAGAATGCCTGGAGAAACCAAATATACTATATTATGACCTTTACCAAATTATATTTATCTAGTTGGTTTGTAATTTTATTGATAAAACACACCAGGTTTGCCTGACAAAACATATTTCTGATTTTATTGACCTTAACCATATTTTAGCTTCTACTGATAGACTGAGAAATAAAACATGTGGCCATTTTTTTTCAGATAAGACATTCCTCAGCCTCTTCTCTTAGTTATAAAATTGGAAATTTATTGCAAGTCTTGAAATTATTTGTATTTTCTCCTTTGACTTTTTCCCCCTTCAACTACTAAAGAGGCATTTTCCAAATGGTGTTCCACACAATAAAAACTGTTTGAGTCCATGGTCACCTACCAGCAGCAATGTTTGAAACAGTTTTGATCAGTGTTATAACTTTAAAAGCAGTGATAGATTAGTAATTTTTTCAAACAGAAATATTATGCAGAAATCATATGTCATTTTGACAATGTCGGCAGATAATGAGAGCAACACAAAACATTCTTCAACTGCTTCTGGATTCCCCCTGGACTAAATTTGAAGAACCAGACCCCAGTCCTAATAAATACAGGTTTAGTGAAACATTTTAAAAATTCACCATTTTTTGCTCCTCATTTACAAAATAAGTACTTCAAGACAGCAGTTGCACCAACTGGTTAGGCATAAGTTCCAGTAATACTCGGTTTGCTCAGCAGCTCCAATGGAAAATATGTATAAAGATATAATTAAAAATATGAGGAAAACGGTCCTTCTAATAACATCTTGCAATTCTTAATTTAATTCCATGTTACATTAGCATTTCTTAGTCAAACCTCTGTTAAAAAGCAAACTCACTCACTGCCAAAAAACTATTTTGTTTTTACTGGAAGTAGTGTTTTATAACAATTACAGATTGCAAGCATGCACTGTTGGAAAGGTAGTATTTTATTTTTCTTAAATTTTAAACTATTTGCACATAACCTAAAATAATGCTTCCTTGAAACTTCATGGGGAATTCTGAGCAATCTCCAAGCAAAAGTAACTATATTGCCATATAGCAATGCAATAATTAGAACATGTAAACAATTCTCTCAAGCTCTGCAATTCTCGGATATCCATGCTTGTTCCTTCTCTCCCTTTCTCATGGGCCCCACTCCTGAGCTCCTCTCTATATTGTGATTTAGTTTTGAGTTTTCAAACAGAGCAGGAAAGTGTTTCTCCAGGGGTAGTACAACCAGAAAAAAAATAGCTTCCACTGTAAATACCCATCCATAATATATCTCTTGCTACCAGACGTTATTTAGCAGAGATCTCCTACACTAAGATGAAGAAGGAATTGGAGGGAAAAGAATAAATATCTGCATACTTTTGAAGAAACTGAGCTTTCTCTGATATATCTACAGCATTGCAGCCTCATTGTTAGATGAGACATCAGTAGCAGCAGATTTTCAGCATTTTTCATAGATGTTGAAAGGTTATCACAAATAATTCGGATGTTTGACAGTGGATAACTACGGATTCTCCCCCATGTAAACCAGATGTATCATTCCTATGTGACAAAATTAAGCAAGCCTCTCTACACCTTGGATCCAGTGATCAAAATTGTGCATATGAAACATTTTCCTAATTACATATAAGACAAAGCCAAGGAAAAGACAGCAAGAAAAAGAATTAAATAAATCTCCATTAGAAATTACCAGTTTAAAAAATCAGCCAGTTAGCTAAAGTGAGGCAAGGAAAAAAAAAAGAGGAAAATTAAAAACTCTAATTAAAATGTTTCACTGCAATAAAACTAATCGGTATGGCAAAACCATATGACAAGTCACCCTGAAAAACCTCAGAAAACTACAGCAACTCAGAAGCATAACTATTATTTTGAAGTAAAATCTCATTTAATTGGTTCTCAGCATTCTAATCTAGCCACTTGGTGGTTAAACAACTCAGCCACTTGTAATGCAGACTGTGTAATCACAATAGTTATGTGCACTTGACCTTCCTGTTAAGAGAGAGACTCAATTAATTACTTGCTGTTTTAAATGGCCTTTTCACCTTCTCTTCTCCTTTTCCAAAAGAGCTGAAAAACTCTATACCTTAACCTTTGACTTCAAAAGCATACATAGAAATATTTACCTACCAAAGAGGAAGTAGCACAATCCAGGAATGAGAATATCTGGGTTTCTGGGCTTAAGTCAACAACAGTAATATATTAACTGTTTCATTAACCATTATGTTGTAGTGTATGAACCATATTTCATCTTTACTCTAGCTGCCCAAATATTCTATTCTGTAATGGAAATAAAATACGACTTACTTCTGTTGCAAAAGAAAACAGAGGGGAAGGCACAGAAAACTGCAAAATGCAATCAAATGCTTGAAAATCATTCTCAGGGTGCCATATGGGATACTAGATAGTAATAATCTGCTTAATTTATACATAATCTATAACTATGATTCTTAAAATTATGCTTATTTTTAAAGAATTTTACATGCTGCAAGATATACTTCTAGACATTCTTTGATTCTGGAATTGGGCCTGTGTTCAGTGGCAACTCTACTAAGCACAAAAAATAATCAGTTGCTGTCCTGAGATGTTAATTGTAACTCCACAGTACACACTCTGCAGCAATTTTCAGTTGTTATTTGTTTCTAATGAGGTTCCAGAAAACTGTTTTTCAGTTACACACTACAATTATTGAAAAAAGTACTGGATTCATATTTAGATGTTAAAAATATTAGTTACTTAGGAACCAAAACATCTCAAAAGAAATTTAGAAGTTAAGAAGCCTAGTTCTCACACTGTCTATACTGAAGACCAAGTTTAGCATCTCAGATAGAATTAACACAATATTTAGGAAAAAAAAATGTGATTCTGAAGAATCTGCAGGTTTTGTCTATATTTAAAATCACCTGAACGCAATAAGCACATTGCTTTTTATTTTTTTCTAAAGGCTACTTCAAGCACTTGTTGAAAAAAAATCTCTTACTATTTCTGAGTAGCTTGATACTTTTTCAAATTTAACCTCTGCTACGATCAAGAAACTAAGCCTTCTGCATGAGCTAAGTCTGTTATAGTCACTGCTCAGAAGGCAACAATTAAAGTGGGATGAATCACCTTTTAGAGGAGAATCTCTCTCCTTGTTGACTACAAAGGAAGCCAGACATCAGCTTAGTCTAGCCATCTTAACATTAAATGATTAAAGACAAAGTGCTCAAAAATATTGTTTCATCTACCTTATGTGTAGCAGATTTTTTGAAAGTAACACAGGAAAGCAAGTAAAGTACTAATAATGGTGAGGTAAACAGAAAACCAATAACAATAAAATGTATACTTTTAAAATAGTTGTAATATAATTTTTTAGTAAAAAATCATGTAAGAATAGAGAAGTTATGTCAATCTAAACTCACAGAAAAACAAATAAAGAAGTCATTTAAAAGATATCTACAGAGGAAAATGGAAGTCTTCACTTCAGAATGATTTGTAGTTATTTTTGTAAAATAGTGCCACAGGCAATTTAAATAATTTTCCGTATTTATGACATAGAAAATGAAAATCAATTATCTTCCAACTAATAAAAGGTAAAGGTGGTAGAGGCTTAACTAAGAAACAATTTTGCATCTCTATTAATGACAATTAAACTGTCCATAGAATATAATCCTAAAGATTTCTTTGTGTTCAGTAAGCACATAAAGACATAAATTCATTAAATTAATTCAACATTAAATTCACTGGAACTTGAATAGTTATATGATAAAATAACATTTCAGAAATAGACAGTGATGCTGAAGATAACTTATTTATGTAATAAAAAACTTAGTATTAATTCTAATGTAGAAAAAACATTGAGAATGAACATTAACAAAAAAAATTGGAAAGTTACCTACAGATTTTAAACCAAAAGTGACAAAACGCCATTTGCAAAAATTACAAGATATGCTTTAAAAAAAAAAACAATAATAAGATAATCGGACAGAGATAAAAACTCTCACAATTAAAAGAAAGAAACCAACCTAGGTTGTTTGTTCATTCTTCTTCACAACTTCTGCTTTTAGCTTAGATAAGGAAAAATGAAGTCAGATGAAGTCAGGCTGAATTAACCATAGATTGGCTACTGTGACAGAAGTCCTTGTAATAATAGGAGTTATGACCTGCTTATAAGGATTTGGCAAAGAGTAGCAATAGGAAATTTAATAGGGAGTGTTTTTCCACATGATATTCTTTCTCAAAAGCTGATGTTCTGTGTCAGCAGGTCATCAAGCATTCTGCTTCATTTGATGCTAAGTGTGTTATCCTCTACCTGGGTGCTCTCACAGATAGCAGAAGGGACACTGCACAATAAGTGAGGATATTGCTCTAAGAGACTTTGATCACTTGAGCAGGCACAAAAGAACTTTGAGAAGTTTGTCAAGAATAAAATGGTGTCCTGTGCTGCTTTTTGCCGTGAGATTTTTAGGATTCTGAGCTGCAAGTCACTTCTCTTGTATGATGACAAATATATTTATCTAAAAAAATTAAAAGGGAAGATGTAATAAACCAGAAGTGCCACCAACAGTGAACAGCACAAATGAGTAAAATATCTATACTAACAGATTTTCCCTTCACACAAAGCAGTTCAGAAGCTGTTTAGATAGTGCTCCCCTTCACCGTGAAGGCCAATCTGCTCTTCTTCTCTCCCCCAGCCGCACACACAGCCTCAGGGTTTGGTCTGCACACTTGCTTCCCAGCTCTTCCCATGCTACAGTCTGCTCGGGTTACTCTACCCCAAATGAATTCTTCAGTCTCAGGCAGCAGCAAAACCCTTCCTTGCCCCATCCAGCCTGCCAAACCCAGTCCTGTGTGACGGTTTCCCACAGAAGGTCCCTGTCACCTTTTTCTCCAAGTAAATGACAAGCTGCTCAGAACATTGCTAGAAAAGGGAGAGGCTGGCAGAAGAAAAAAGAAGGGAGGGGGAAGGATAAATTAAACTTCACAGACATTTTTAACACACTCAGATAATGCATTCCTCACTCTTCTCCCTCTATCCATTAGGCAAAAGTTCAAACAAGTTATTTACCATTTTCGAATTTTTTTTTTTTTTTTCAGAGCAGGACCATGTTAGAATAAGGTGAATTCTAGTTTTACAATATCTCAAAATGTTAAACCAGTCTTGTGTTTCTTTTAAGCCATTGATCCATTGTGGTTTTTTTAAAAAGCTTTTTCTTTTCTGAAAATTTGCTGAAAATTTTCTCTCACAGAAAACAAAACAGAGTCAGGAGGATAGCCAAAAGAAAATGCAAGCCAGAAGGATTGATGATACAGGCTTGTGTCAGAAACTAGTAGAAAATAAAGTAATTCTTTAGTTTTTAGTGGTTAGAAATTTCTGCAATATTAGGCACATGAAAACCTGAGATGAAGAAATGCAAGATACGGTGTGGGATTAATAAAACTTTTCAGAAATTCTACTGGATCTACTATCAAACCTATTAAATTTGTGGTTCACATATTATTCTGTGTTTTTTGGACACTACTGACAAATTCTGAAACGTGTTGACATTCACTGTATGTACTGGGCCTCGTTGACTCAGAACATCAATTAGAAGCACAAAAATATTAACTCAGCTAATTCAAACTTGGCATTATTATCTTTGCCATTCTAAACTTAAGCCTTTATATTTTCATGAGAATTGCACATCTAAAACAGATTTGAAACACAAACTTTAATGCAGCTGTGTTTGAGAGAAGCCCTTTCACACCCCTGCTTCAAGAAAGCAAGAACAACACTGTGAATTACAGGGGTTATAAAGACATGAATATCAAGTACAACAACTGTGGGAAATCCTACAGATCTTTGTAACACTGGTGCACACTGCATCACAAATTTTATAATTTAGAACAATCTTTTTCATTTTGATTTGCTTAGTAATGTTCCCCTATCCATTCCTTACAGAGACTTGTTTCATAAAAAGATAATAAAATATTAACTGGAATATATTTAAGATGTTTGGTGTACCATTTTGGGATACTAACCGTATAGTTGTGTCTCAAAATCTAAAGATAGCTTTTGCATATACACTCCAAATGACGCGTCACTACAGAAATGGTTACTAACACAGTTCTTTAAAACTCAGGCTGGCAATATGTTCAGTAAGTGATATAGTAGCAGGGTTGTTGCAGCCATGATGGTACAAGTATAACTTTACTCCTCTGAAAAAAACCTTACAAGTGTATAAAAATGTGTCTATGAGTTTTGTTTAAAGGACTGTATAATTCAGACACTTCAGGATTAGGCTATGTTTCTTTTTAACTGAGAAACAGCAATACTAAGACTTAGCACTTATGTAACTCTCTGTACATTCAAAGCACTAAGTGACTATACTACTGACATTTGTGATTTATAGTGTTTGATAAAAAACTAACAGTGCTGTTCAAGTCTGCTGTGCAGACAGTATGTGATGGGACTAGTCTTTACAAATGGATAATTGGAACATAATCAAAATGTGATTTGAAAAAAAAATAGTTGTCACATTTGAAACAGAAGATATTTCCCTGCTGTTGTGATCAGTTCAAGTTGGCAAGATGAGTCACCAGCAGCAAAACAACTCATGACAGGCAAAGACTGCTCAGCAGGCAAGGATGTTTGTGATATACATCTGTCCTATAGGAAGAAACTGGGAATCCCTCAAATTCCCGCCTGTTTGTCACCTCTTAAGAGGACAAAACCAAAAGTTGTTCTTCCTTTAGATTTTCACAAGCAACGTCTTCGTATGATGAGGCAGTATTAACTCTTTGAATGCAGTGAACAGCAAGTACCCCTGACCTCTAACCTCTAACCCCCCTGCAAGAGGCATCCCAACTCATCCACAGGGGTGAGGAAAGGCTGCACTGATGGGACACTCACAGATGTCTCTCCACAAAGGTCAACACCTGCTACTCCCTCAGCTGGGTTAGTCCAACCAACACGTTCACTATCTGAAACAATAAATATTTTTTCGAACTTTCTTTTTTATATTTTTTTCATAAAGAAAGTATATGGAATTATACATAAAAGGAATAGTTGAAATACCTCCCCAATATCATTATTATGTTGTCTTTAACTGAGAAAGGAATGTACATTACACAACATTTTATACAGACCTCTTGAACCCATTTATAATTGGTTTACACATGAACTGTGACTGAAAAAAAAGAAGCTATCGCTGGTTGAAAAACCCCAGAGAATGTTGTGGTTAATTTGTGCTCTTTTTCAGTTCCTATGTTTTATCAAGATAATTCTGCATCATTTCAGGAAGGATTTTCTTCATGTGGTCTCTACCATGAAAAAAATATAGCTTGCATACCTGTCCTGAATCTGAAGGCAAGAATCTAAAGCAGATTCAAGGCATCTCAGGGAAACTTCACACAGTCTGGACTGAACTTCTGTAATGCAAGCAAGATTTTAGTGGCTTAACTGCCACATTATGATAATACATAGGCCATTGCCTTGGCAAAATTGGATGAATTCACAGCTTATTCACCTAAGTTCATTCTTTGTTTATTTGTTTGATATACTTTAGGGTCAATGAGGAAGGGAAACAATCCTGAGTCTGACTTCCTACACATGGCAGGCTTTGTATACACGTACTAGCAAGGCCATCAAGTTTCTCCTTACAGGTCTACAAAACTGCAAGATATGGTAGCTGGTTGATGGCAATTATCCTCATGATTGCTACAAGTCAGCACCACATACAAGACAATTAAAGTTACTCTAATGTCCAGTAAAAGAAGGATGACATTATTTTTAGTCTAGCAGGAACTAAAAGGGAAAACAAGGGCAGCTGCCACAAAACAACTATGTTTGTTTATGTACCTGTAGGCCTCAGGCTTCAGGTCATAACATTTCACTCATTTAAGTTGATATCAATTTTTATTTCAAACACAACTTGGCATCCCACCTTCATTTGAAGATTCTAATGAATGGACACCTTCTGTTGCATTATTTTTTACACTAGTTAATTAGAATCATCCTTAAAGTGTGAATATTATTTTAATGTTTGAAGTTGTCCAACACCCTTTAGTTTTTTCCTCAAGACCAAGTTTGATATATAGAATAGGGCCAAACAGAAAAACTTCCACTGCCCATGTGTATGCATGACAAATTGTGGGTATAATTATGGAAGAGCTTCCTTCTCTCAAGATATGGATGACTAACACTTAAATTCATTTTACAACCCATGAGTCGCTAGCAGATCCAAAGACAAATGCAAGATGCTTTTTCTTTTATACACTTACATAGTGCCATCACCACAACTACTTTCTAAATAATTTAATACCATCACTTGGAAACACAACAACAACAACAACAACAACAACCAGGGAGAAAAGCCTTGCACTCTCCTAACATCACCTCCAGTAGTCATTCTCCATTTCTTTAAACTTACTCCCCTCTTCTGCTCCACTAGCTTACATTTGCTGGTATAAACCTTGGGTGAACTGGAAGAAGTGGTTGTTTTAGCCAGAGGAAAAGCTGACCTCAGAAAAATAAAATAATGTGTAAAAAACCCAACAGTATAACCTAAAGAAGTGGTATATCTACTGTTGGTGTCAGTTAAAGTGTGAAATTGGGACATTAATAACACATTTCTCTCTTACTGACTTTCTTGTCTCGATGTATTGAAATGCATAACTTGTTTGAATTTATAGCATAGGAGTCTAAATAATATATTCTAAAAAGGTCAGATAGGCTAGCAGAAGGCCTGTTTAACAGCATATGACCCAAATAAACAATAACACTTATAAATTAAAAAAAGGATAAACCAAGAACTATTAAATCATCTAAACAGCCACAAGACAGGAAATGTATAAAAAGGCTTTCAGACCCCAAATAGCTCAGTGCTGGTCCATTCAGCTGACAGCTGGCTGAGCAAATAAATTTCTACAACAACCTTGGTTGGCAGATCTGAGATCACATTTGTTCTTTTAAACACATTCTCAACTTCGACAAGATGGTCTGTAGCCTGGTCTTTGCAAAAGTCAACTTAGTTGTAACTATACTAATAAATGTAAAAAATATTTCACATCTTATGGAAGATCCCAACCTACATTCATAAAATGCTAAATATAAATAAGTAGAAAGTGTATGTATTACATTTAACAGTACTTCAACAGTGTTCACTCAAGAACAATTTTGTAAGCTACAGTAATAGCTCACAATCATATTATGTACACAAATGTATTTTTTCTTTTCTTAAAATATTAATGACATCAAGACGTTGGTTTTGGAGATACGGTGGAAAGAGAGAATAAAAACTTGTCTAAACTAGAATTTTTATTGCCAAGTTCATTCATGAATAAATGACTTTTAGACTGCTGGCAGCAGTTATATGAGACATCATGTACCTTCCAGAAAAATTTTAGACTGTAAGTATCTTAATGAGACAGATGCAGTCTTCTCCACAACTGCTGAATCACAATTTCATCATTCACGTAGTGAAGCAGATAATGTAAGAAAGAAATTAGAAAGACCTTCTCCATTTCAATAGAACAAGCCCTAAAAAGCATAATAAATTTGGAAAGAAAATTAGCTATATAAACACTAGTACATACTATGTATTTAATGGTTTCTATTATGTGTGGAAATGCAGTCCTGTACTCAACTGATCAGTTTATAATCATGCATAATTTAGAAAGTACTAACAGAGTTCAAATGAAATTTTATAAAATGAGCAGTGGTACTGGATGCCCAGCTTAAGACTCCTGAGTACCTCATTTTTTCCTTGGTTAAGAGCTCCTTTTTACTGTGTTTAAAGTGGATACAAAAGTCACTAGGTATATAGAAAAAAATTGAGCTCGTCAACCAATATCTATCTAAAGGACCCTTAACAGTGAGTTGCATGTGCTTATATCACTCAGTCTTGCATTTGTGAATTGGTATGATGTGTGAATGTGTGCATTCAACAGCAAAGACATGGATGAGATAATTATTAACTCTCTGATTAGCCAGAGGTATAGCATCCTTTGCCCTCAGGAACTGCTGGAGGACCTTTTTGGAATCCTTTACAGGCAAATAAATTATTTTCTTTCCTATAGGGAGCTCAAACCCACAAATCTGACTCCCTGGCTTGACCTTGTATGTGCCTTACCACTAGACACTTTTCCAGTAAGCTAGACTCTCAGCTGCCCCCACCACACCCCTGGCTTGGTCCCACACTGCTTTTCATAGAATCATAGAATATCAAAAGTTGGAAGTGACCCATAAGAATAATTGAGTCCAACTCCCTGCACCTCTCAGGACTACCTAAAACTAAACCACATGAGTCTCTTTCAGATGTTCTTTGAACTCTGATGGTCTTGGTGCCATGACCACTTCCTGGGGGAGCCTGTTACAGTGACCAACCACTCTCTCAGTAAACAACACTTTCCTAATGTCCAATCTGAACTTCCCCTGATGCAACTTCATTCCATTTTCTCATATCCTATTGCTGGTCACCAGAAAGAGGAGATCAGTACCTCCCCTCTTTGTTTAGCCCCTTGAGAAAGCTGCAGACTGTGATGAGGTCACCCCTCAGCCTCCTCTTCCTGAGAGCTGAACAAACCAAGTGACCTCAGCCGCTCCTCGTAAGTCTTGCCATTGAGATCTTTTGCCTCCTCTGGACACACTCCAGTAGTCTGATGATGTCCTTCTTCTATTGATGCACCCAGAACTGCACGCAGTACTTGACCTTGGGGCCACACCAGTACAGTGCAGAGTAGGATATTCACCTCCCTTACCCGGCTGGCAATGCTGTGCTGGATGCACACCAGGACACAGCTGTCCCTTTTGGCTGCCAGGGCACATTGTTGACTCATGTTCAACTTTCCATCAAGCCAAACCCCCAGATCCCTTTCCACAGGGCTGCTCTCCAGCCTCTCACCCCTCAGTTTGTACATATAACCAGGATTATCACAGCCCAAGGGAGGAATCTGGCACTTGCTCTTGTTAAATTTCATACAGCTGGTGATGGACCAGCTCTCTAGTCTACCCAGATGTCCCTGCAAGGCCCCTCTGCCCTCAAGGGAGTCCACAGCTCCACCACTTTGCAGCACTACACATTCCCATACAAGAAACACATACCTTTGAGAGGACAGAGTAGGGTCTCACATATTCTTTTAAAAGGACTATTTATGACACAAAGTCTTCTTTTTTTTCCAGGGGCTGCAGGCCTGTGTCTCAGAGGGTGAGGGTTTGCCCTGTCATCCCCCTGTAACTCTTTCTTCTTGCCTGCTCCTGTTTTCAGTTGCGACTCTATGCAGTCAGGCCACCCGCTAAGCCAGAATGCCTTTGTCTTAATTCATATAGCTCTAAAGCACTACAAGGACCTGATTAGCATTGACAAACTGGCTTAAACGTAACTAAAATAAATTTTTAATTACTTTAATTAAACAAATGCAAATTCCCAAATGCAAATGAGTTCAAACCAGTTTAACAAAGCGCTAGTTCATTTCCATGCATATTCTTGATTCTCCTCTACATCACAGAAACAGGTATCCCTTGAGGATGACAAATAAATGAAAGCTTCTGGGTGTTGAGTAAAACACTTGCATTTGCCAGCTGGTAAGATCCTTCCAAAACCTAGATGAGCAGCTCAGGGCAAGAAAGGAAATAGCTACTTTTGAGTAGGAAGGAGGGCAGCTTCAGAGGTTTTGACACCTGTGCCAGACAATGAGCAACCAAATGTCAAAAGTCGTACAACATAGCCCATCAGTGGGCAGGAGACTAATGTTTCTCAAACTGTGGGATGAAGTGGATGGATGAACAAAGGACCGAAGGACAAAAATCATTTTATCTTGCAGAAACTGGCAATGGGCAATGCTGGCATGACTAGACAATTACGAAGGGTGTAGTTTAAGAAGTCATCAAACTTCAGGGAGAATCTACCAGCTTTGGTTGGAAGTCAGTAATTAATGGCATTTGCAAACCTAGTCACAAAAATGTTGAGTTTTGACTTTGGTTTTCGTTTTGTTGTGGAGTTTTTTGTTTGGTTGGTTGTTTTTGGGGGTTTTTTTGGGGGGGAGGTTGGTTTGTTTTGTTTTTTGGGGTTTTTTTTGTTTGTCTTTTTGTTTTTTTAATTACCATTGAGAGCGTCGACTTCTGTAAAGTGATAGTAACTTTTTAAATTGCTGTAGCCTAGTTCATTGTAACTTCTTGATTGCACTTAGATGAACATGGTGCTTGGTTAAATCAATTTAGGCAAATTTGAGGTTGGTGTGCAAAGTTAAAAGTGAACAACTTTACTGAAAAAGAGTATGTTATCTACCAAGTGTAGTTTCCTATTTGGCCATCATGAGGCATGATAATTAAGGTAACAGCAGGGGAAGGAATGGGTCCTGCATCAACGTTCATCGTTATTTGTGTAGAGCTTAACACTCTGTCTCAGATCACCAACCCACTCACTCACCCAGCTACATTCCTGCTATTTTCAAGTGCTCTGCTTCATTAAACCTTAAAAGGACTCTGATTGCAGGCCACAGTTGGGAAGTGGTTATGCACTTTTTTCTTCTCTGTAATTAATACAAGGAAGTCTTTAGAGTCTTACTCTCACACTTCCAAAGTAGTTTCATTTCAGTTCACTTTTTTCTGCCAGGAATGGCAATTCTTGCTTTCTCTAACTTGGGTAGAGATTTGGTCTGAGAGTTCTCCCTGCCCTTAAATGTGGGAGGTGGGGATATTTTTACACTATTTACTGTAACAATAAATAGCCAGTGTGGCCACAGGTGATTTAGTAGATTATACAAGGCAATGAGACAGTTCTAAATAGATTTTCTCACTTTGAATAATACTTTCTGAAGTCAAATCCTATAGGAATAAACAGATTTGACAGAAAACATATACACAATATCCTAATAAACAAACCTGTTGTTTACATGCATAACTGCACATTGGATTTTTTTGACAGTTGAAAAATCATGTAAAGAAATCTACTGTTTTCAAGATTTCATAAAATACAGAACATCAAGCTACATTTATATACTTAAAGAAACAAAGTAATAACATCATTAAGATTTTAAATAAATCGCCTAGTAAAAGTGAGAGTCAGCATAATAGTAGGTTTCATTGAAATGGAAATTTTAGAGATCTCTGCAATTAACCACTATTTATATATAATATCACTTGTCAAAGTGACTCATGAGGTATTATAAGCCAAGTACACTTTTTACAATATATTCAATGGTGCAAGTGCTAACAACTCTGTCTCTCTTCCAGTAAAGGTACAATCACATATACAGGCCCAGTGACATCTAGGGCTGAGGAATGACCCTGGTATTTAAGAACAAATTATCTGCCCAGCCCCACTCCCCTTGCACAAAAGGCAGCAGAAATTATTCTGTCCTGCTAGCTGTCTTTCTGGGAATTTCCCAGGTAAACCCCAAAGCAAGCATAAAGCTAGAGCACCAGCACATCAACAAACTCCTCCCCTGGAGTGACAAAAAGAGCTCAAAGGCAATATGTTCTGCTTCTCTGCAGATGGAAGGCGAACCCTATAGGCCTGTTAGTATACACATACCATCTCAAAAGATGAGAAATCAGTAGGGGGATGTTAGAAGGAACTGTATCTTCCCTTAATGAAGCAGAAGTCCATGTACATGGAATATGACCAAGTACTTTATATATTCTAAAAAAAAAAAAAAAAAAAACAGCGAAAGAAGTTGCCTGTTCTCTCTTTTTCATATTTTGTTGCTGACAAAAGATATTCAAAACCTACCTACTTATTAACCACAGAGTTTTCTGACACTAATATCTGCCGACAACTCCCTCCCAAAAACCTCAATTGTGACTCCTTTCAAAAGCCTTTGTCTTCTACTTCCTGCATCATCATCTTCAGGACTCCACACTTTTTGGTAACATTTGATATCAAGCATTTTAGCAAGAGCTCCTCGATAATTAATTGCAACTGAAAATGGGCATGTGATGTCTAAATAAAATTCTTGTTAAATAATAACAGCTTGACTACATTTAGTGAAGGGATTGAGCATTTGAAAATACTGATTTCTAGCCAAGTAAGTCTTAAAAGTGAAAGAGTGAAATGATGTCTCAAAAGAAGTCATACATCCTACTCTTGCTTGATTCATTTAAGACCCTTCTTTCTCAACGGAGTTTATTACAGGGCTTCTGATGAAAATATTTTATTTTGCAATGTAATTTTTTTTCCTTAGTTTCACTGCAGTACATATACTTTTTTCCACATACCAGCAACTGGTCGTACATTTCCCTCTTCCAAAGATGCTACTTGAGAACTTGCATTCAAATCAGCTTGTTTCTACTTTTGAGGTACAGTGGGATTCTGCTAGGTAGAATGTGAAATAAAAGGACATGCTAGAAACTGACAGATACAAAAAAAATATATTTTGTAATACTGAAAATCTTTGAAACTGAATTTGCAACTTGAAAATATTTTTCAACTTGGAAAGATTTTCAACAGCACATGAGATCACCAGAATGAACAGAGAATCTTAATTAGCAATTATACAAAGAAAAAGAAACAAATCTTTTGTTTTCTTAACTATAACAGGTTAAAAGACTGAAAATGTGAATTCTGCCTGAGAAATTAGCTGCTCTTTAGGAAATAAAAATCAAACCATGCGAAATCACACAGGCCCATTACCCATGTGAACTTTGGCTCCCTAACTCCAACTCCCCAACAGGTTTCTACCGTTAATGCTAAAAGTCAAGTTCAATTTGCTTTCTTCTACAGAAATTAAAACCAATATGATATTATTTTTCCAGGATATATCAAGCTAATACAAACTAAGTTACAGTATTCGGTTTAGCTCCCATAGAGGTAAATGGCAGAAAAACTTCCCCTGATGAAGATAAACCGAGACCAAGCCTGCAGTTCTCATTTTAAATCCTTATGACTAGAACAGAGAAGCCTGTAAATAACTATTGAACTATAACCTATAACCTTGTCTTCAAATGCACTTTGAGATTTAAACTTTAACCAACCAACTCACGAATCTTAAAGAGTATGGTATAGGTTTTTTTCTTTTTCCCTAGGATGTTTATGATGTTTATGTTTGCTTTCAGAAAATGAAAGGTGATTTTCAGTACAAACTTTGACAAAAATAAATCATGTGAGTCCTGAAACAGACTTCTTTGAAACCACAGACATGCTAGTTAGTAATAAGCAGGGGAATTATTCCTTCACTATTATTTTAAGTATGACGCAGGCGTTTTATTGTCATACAACAACATATCACACTGAAGCATCTTTAAGGCAACCAGTCACCACTACTGCCTTTAAGAATGAAATTTGAACAAAATAAATATATTACTTTTCTGTAAAAATAACTTCTGTCTTTACACCTTTCTTTTAGTTAATTGCATTTCTAAATCTCTTGGCAAGAATTTCATAGTATGCGGCAGATTCATTAGGCATCTTTAATATGATCATTCAAGCATTTGTTCATATGAAAAGTTCATCCAAAAGCATCACAATTCCAAGCCAATATCAAGATACTTTTGATTAAGGCATACATTCAGGCATAATACTATTTTTTATTTTTATTGAGATTGCCAACTTCACAGTGAATATATTAGTGTTGTCCTTGTATGTCACTTGCATTCAGTCCCTGGAGTTAAACTAATTTGGCTAACATCCAGCTACAAATCACTTAGTTAAAATTATCATTCCCTTGGTGAATATTCATTGGATCAGAAAGGAAATATAAAATGAAAGATGATTATAAGCAACTTGTCGCTACTTGAGCTTTAACCTAACCTCGTTGTTATGCACAAATGACTGGTTATTTTATATTCAGGGGCAATAATCTCTACGCTATTAGTAATTGATATATAAATACACATTCTATGTAAACCAAACGCCTACTGAATGATACTTTGCAGGCCACACCCACTAATATCTGTGAGTGACTTTTCAAAATTAATTCAGTGAAAATTCATTGAATCATTTTTTTAAATGATGAAAAAATAGCTGAAGACACTGTGACTCACAAGAAGAAAGCGAGGAGGAAGTAACAGTTTCTCATCAAACTCCCCAGGAAAGAAAACCAAAAGTTTTTAGCAAATACTTTGTCAATTAAATGCATAATCTGTGTAATGGCAATTGAGGAAAACAACAGTAAGTTCTGTGAGCCTTCTCTGTCCTTAATTCAAATTGTTGAAGTGTGTTAATATCTGAACTTACTGAATCATACCTTCTATTTTGCTCAAAAAGGACAAATGTTAGTGACATTCAGGCAGGGAAGTACAAGAAATTCAGTTTCATGTTTGTCTTTTGGATGGCCCTGAGAGTGAATACATTGCAGAGGCAACATGGTAGAATTCTGAAAACAAGAATGCCAAATATACTGTCTATTTCAGATAAAACTGCATGGATGAGTGGGATGGAGTACTACAACCACTGCTGGTAAGATATTTGATTATTTTAACATACGAATGTGAGGCTTCTTCAGATCCAGGCCTAAAACCATCTCCTAGACAATACATCAAAATGAAGGAGACGGTTATCTTTCTTTTTTTTATATAATTTTAGCTATATTTAAACTTCTTAAACAAAGGGTTCAGAAACAATTTTTATCCTGAAAGAAGTCTGGATACTTTTACATGCAGCACTATTCCAGTGAAAGATATTTAAGGGCTGCGATGAATAACAGCTGTAACTAAAAAGCAGTATTGGTGTACATCTCACCAACCTCAAGAGATCACCTTTAGCACACAAAAACTCTACAGATATACCTTTATTGGTTATAGTTACTATCTGTGGGTTGTTGGTTGTGTTGTTGGTTTTCATTTTTTGTTTTTGCTTTTTATAATTCTAATAACAGTGTATATTTCTGAAAAAATTGAGGAAAATATTACTTCTTATTTTTATTTACACACCTAATTTCTGATATGAATTTAATGTAGTTCTCTGTACTAATCATACTGTGATTTTGTATTAAAGACTTAAAGGTAACAAATAAAGAAAAACAAATTTCTAAATCTTTCACTACAGGATGGATATTTCCTGATAAGTTTTCAAAGGTTTATTTTTAATATAGTGAAAATAAGTGAAAACCAAAACAAAACGGTGGTATCTACGCACAGCACCAACATCTTCATTAAAACAAGCCAGTGATGACTGAAGGATTAACTCCTCCACAATTTAAATTAATTTTATCAAGCTATGTACTATTCTTCCCCTTCCTTTTCTCAGCATTTCCATCTCTCTTCCTTGCAAAAGAATAGCAAAAGCTGAAGTCCTAAATACCAGCTCCATAAGTGTTGTGAGCTATCTACAAAAGTTAGCAAAACATGTGGAAAACAATTAGTACGACAGTGAATCCAGATCTTTGCCAAAGACAATTAGTATGTGGGTTACAAAGGTGATAATGATAAAACAAACCTGTCGAAATTAACAAAGCTAAAATTCAATGGCTCATGCAGCATCTGGGTAATACATAGATTAAATCTCACAGTTTCGAACTTTTCTGCCTTTCTTACAAGCCATTATTGGATACAGATATTGTGGATGGGACATTATTAAGTGCTACATCAGTAAATGCTTGATATATACTGAAAAATTTCCAAAAGGCATTAGATCTCTCATTCCAAAACACATTTTAATTAGAAAATCAGACAGCCCAAGCTTGTAATATTGGGATGTTCAGAAGAACAAAGATGTTGTCCAAACTCATTCCATCGTAAGTATTTCTAACAATAAAAATCTATTTGGCTTGAGACTCAGCATTTATCGTTATTATAGGTTTGTAAAGGAAGAATTATTGTGACAACTCTTCTTGCTTTCCTCATTTATTATTTTTTTGTCCATTTGTGATTTTTAAGTAATTTTCATCATTAACACCATTCCTCTGTATTAGCTATGGCAATGCCATTTATTACATGAACTGCTCACCACAATAAGTAAAAACATCATTTCACATTTAGCTACAACAATTCTGATACAGACTTAGAACTGTCAAGTCACAAGGCACTCAGGAGTGGTAGACATACGGTTTACAAAGTGATTCTAGCAGTACTATTTAGGCTGTAGCTTTCATAAGGAGAGTCCAAATGCACTAAAATATATCTATTTACAACAATTTTTTGTTTTTAACATTTGCTAAGTATAACTCTTACTGTCATTTAGAGATGTTCACAGGTTTAAATATATTTTTGTTAATTTCTCTGATGATTAATTAAAGAAATTGAGTTGGTCACATCTCGTTTGGGTTCTATCAGTTTGGCTTCACATGTTACTGAGTCTTCAGTCTATTTATTTACACAGAAACTGCATATTATTCCAGCATCTAAAAATCTTGTCCGACTCTTCTATTCTAACTTGCTATGTGAATGAAGCAGTATCTCAAGTGCCGACTGTCTTTTCCATGCCACCTGCAGGGCCAGGAACTAGCTTGAGTGCCCACTTGAATCTCTGAATCTCTGTCAGAGGCTGGCTAGAAGTTATAGTTAGATTACACTGATTTATTTAAAAAAAAAAAAAAAAAATCTGTTCACATAGTTCGGTGAAATCCCACATTCTACTTAAATGCCTAGCTTTCTGTTGAACAGAATTAAATTATTCCGCTTGTAGTGCTAACAAAATTATGATGGAGGAGAATCTCCCATCTTACTCTTGATCATACTCTGCTACATATTTCTCAGGATATATAGTTTTAAAAACAATGAAAACTGAAAAATGGCAGCATTCAAAAATATTCTGACACACAAACATTTTATAGGTCTTGCTCTTGCAAGATTTTGCAAAGGTATCAGAAATGAATGCAAAATAAGAACACTTAATACTAACCAAAAATGCAATCATACAACTAGCAATATTGCAATTAGGTTTGCTTAAAATGAAGAAAACACTATACTTTATTTTCAGTTTTGGAAAACTTTATTCAGACAGATTTGACTTCTTAGTGAATTTGCCCAAACTAGTTTGAAATAATATCTCCTATCTTTAGCAAAAAAACCCAGTTTATTTCCAGGGCTCAAAATAAAGACAGTGCTTATTGCATTTCAAAAGTTTTCATAGGTCAGTGGAAAAAGCTGACATAATTAAAACCAATCAATGCATAGCTCTCAGCTTCCAAGTTTTTCATACCTTACATTGTCTTATTCGCTAATGTATGAAAATGTGACGAAATATCGCTGCTTTCTGGAAGCTTCTAAATATCTGCAGTTTTATTGGTAAACAACAGAAAATACAACCACACAGCAACAGCACCCATCACATTCCTTCGCTGAGGTTCACTTTGCTCTCACTTTCTGCTTTATACTCTCTCCCCTCTCACCCTATTTCTCCCTAAAATACCTTCACACGTCCAGTTTCCACCACTTTTTCTAATCCTCTTCATCCTGATCCATTCTCTTAATCTTCTTTGAGAACACGGCTAGTTCTCTCATTCTCCTTCAAACTCCAGTAATATCTCCTCCAAACATGCCTTTCTGCTCCATTTTCCTGATACCATAAGTCTACTCTTGATCATACCTCTGCTGTGGCTCTGCCAGCTGACAGCTATCCAAAGCCTCTATATACCCTAGCCTTTCCAAATTCTTGCCCATTCCAGAGAGCTGGACCTTTCAGTGTGATATAACCTCTTTACTTGCCTTAGTTTATAAACGCCTCAGTCCTGAAACAGATGGTGAGAAAGATCTGCTGAGTTTCTCCTCCTACAAATCAGCTCTTGCCTCCATTATCTGTTCTTCTGGAACTGAGCAGCAAACAGCAACTTCCCTGTTTTCCTTTCCATCTCTGCCATGTATTGATGTTCAACTGTTCACTATCACCTTCCTCTTGCTTTCAGTTCTTTCAACATATTCTTCTTCTCATGTCTTTGTTTCAATTTATATGCTAATGAATCATCTTCTCTCTAATGTCCTCATGTATTTGTCATTTCCTTGCTGACCCACTTCAGCTCTTCTCCAAATCCCCCACTTTCCCAGGAAAAGTTCAACAAACCTGATCTCAAAACGTTCTCCAGTTATTCTACTGCTGTGCCCTGTTTGCTTGCTTCAACACAAGGTTGTATGCCCTTACATTACCTACTTCACCCCCAAACAGCATAAAATTTAGGTCTCTTAAAAAATCTTCTCCTCCTCCTTTTAAAAAATTACCTTTTTTCTCTTATTTATTTCTGTTATCCCTGGAAGTTCACAACTCCCAACTGCATACTCAGCATCACATGTCTTCTTTGCTGCAACGTCAGTTTTTCTGCTCTTAGCAAATGCAATCTTGTTCCACTCATACCCATTCAGAATGCTGCTTCAAAAATGATTTTCCTAATTTTTCACTTAGATCGTGTCAATACTGCCCCTGCTGTATCGCATCAAGGAAGCTATAACTCTACGTTTTATAAGTCCCCAAAACAGATACAAGAACTATATGTTTTCAGTTTAGCATGCATGTACTATTAAAGGTGTATGGCTGCATAGCAGGGGAAAAAAACTGCTGGGTTTTGTGGTCCTGGTCACTGCAAACTGACTCATTTTGAACTCCACGGAAGGAGAAGATTCTCCCTGCCTAAAAATAAAGTATGCTAGGAGAGAGGAACTTCTGGAGTGCTGGATGGAGTCCTTCCGGCAGCAGGTCTCTCTTACACACAGACCTCAGATAGGAAAAATAACAGGTGAAACCTTTTAAAGATACAAAAAGTACACGCAAGTCATTCGTGAAACCTTGGGGCTTAGTTGGGCCAGCTGGAGGTGAGGGGGGGAAGAGATGGGTAGAGGGAGGGGAGTGTCTGCTGCAGACTATTTTAAGGAGTCTGTGTGTGGTGGCAGTGAAATGCAGGCCCATTTTCAATAGGCCAGAAGCACTATTCCAGGGTCTGCACTTCATCATAAAATTGTAGAAGTGCTTTAAAAATGTAAAAAGCAGGAAATCATCGAGGTAACCAATTGCAAGAGGAACGTTCTGGGTTCCAGGACATGCGTGACCAGGACACACCTCAGTGTCCTGGCTGCAGTTACTTAAGAGTCTAACATGGTCCCAATGAACATTAGAAGGTAAATGTCATTGTTCAGTGAAAGTCTGGCAAACAGCAAAAATGACTTAAGAAAAATCTGTTTTACATACATATAGGACTCTCAGTGCAAAAAGAAATTAAGTGGTTTGTGAGCTATGCAACAGGCACTGAAGAGAAATGAAAAATAAGTCCTGAACTTCATTTGTGCAGTGTCACTGCTTAAGGCACCACTTACTTAAAAAAAATATTATTTCACTTGCATAGGAAATCAAGAATTAAAATCTGTATATCATCACGCCCTTTATTAAACCAACCTAGCCATAGGCTGACTGGCAATTTACCTTTAATTGGACAGTTACAGATTTAATCATAACGTCATGTTTCTAGCTTCTGTAGATGAGTATTCAAGACATTTTCAGCAGATGTGAGTAGCAAAAAGAGAGAGGAACTATATGTATTTTTGATGAAGGCTAGATCCAGCACAGCATAAAATATTTCAATTCATATAAAACCAAAAGCCTACCATAAAAATAATACAATTACTGTTCCTTAGTTTATTAACTGTCTCTTTCAACAGAACAAAAAAAAAAAAGTTATAGGTGTGCTCTTAAGGATTTTTCAATGGAAAAAAAATTACTGATTAAAAGTCCACGTTGTTAAAAAATATATCCTTAATAATATTAAACAAGTAATAAAATTTTTTTGTTTCAAAAACTCACCAGTAACTACCAGTTTGTTTGCACTTAAAGATGCACGGGTGTTTTATTACCATTTATAAATCACATGTTTACAGTCTAACCCTACAAAACACAGCAAAGAACCAAAATTCATACTTTCACACTTATGCAGGATAAACACACATCCCAAAAGTACAAAACAGCAGAAGAATAAAATGTGGCATAATTGTCTGTCAGGGTGACTACCAGACACCACCATGATGCAGCTGTGAAAAGAGACCCATGTAACCCCTTTGCAGTAAAGAACAGAAAGTATCACTTTGATAGCACATACAAATACAGGCATCCATTCCGAGGCAATTCAGAACACATGACAAAGAGATGCAATAGAGAGACCAGAAGTCACACTCCGTTTCGCAGAAACTACGAACAGAATTTGGTTTGTCTGACAAAGCAAAGGCAGAAGGCTATAAGAAGGTGGAAAGAAGTATTTATTGCTTTTTTTAAACACTGTGAGGATAGAAAATGTTGAACCAGGACTGACAACAACAAAGTTACCACTAATAATCTTAGCCTGGGATTAGACAAATGCTATAACCATTCCCAAAGAAGAGTCCCCAGATATAAAAAGATGAAAAAAGACGAACCATTTACAGGATAAACATGAAACTGTTTTTTAAAGCATATGGTGTTGATGCAGGAGATAGCTGGAGACATTTTTATGAAGCAAAGTCTCTGTTTTAGCCTCCTTTTCCCAAATGTATGGAAAAAGAACGTTGTACTATTGCCCTAGAAATGCCAGTATGTTACTTATCAATATAGTTTGTGATAGTACCAAATTGCATTCATTCTCATCACTTCCTTGGAAATGCAGATACTGTGTTACTTGATGAGCACAATTTCAGCTTCCCTAAATGCTCTATTCAGACAGGAACTTAAGGAAGAATATCCAGTTAGTTCATCAAATAGTAGTTCATCTGCTCGATTCTCAGATAAGTGAAAATCAGCTGAAATATTCTTCATTCTAGGAAGGGGAAGGAAGTTTTATACAGCTGGCATCCCACGTAGCAAACACACAAATAATGAACTTGATACAACTGTCATTCCTGAGTCACCACTGTACACTTCCCACATATTTTTAGACACTGCTACAGAGGTAGCTGCAGTATCTTCCTGTAATCTAATCACTTTGGCAAACTGCAAAACCTTTATCAATGTTGATGAGCAATTATATGTGTCTGCCCAGTGAAATCAATCTCCCCCAAGAACGAACGCTCACCAGTAGCATAAGCATAACTGTAGTACTAATCTGTCATGTGTTTTTGAGAAAACAGCAATACAGTGTAACTCTGTAATCATTTTCAGCAAAGTTTCATGTTTTTTCCTCCTTTTTTTTTAAATTAACATGAACAAAAGAAGACAAACATACATTGTGTGAAAATAGTGGTCCTCTTCTGGTCCAGACTTTGGACAAAAAAAGCAGTATGCACTAATACATGTTGTGAAAACAGATTGTTAATCCACTACTTTCATTACAGACTATTTCCTCTCCCAAGCAGTCAGTTTTAAATATATGAGAGCATCCCTGGGAGTTTACCAAGGGAAGTCATAATTCCTACTTGTTTCTTGGCAAGTAAGCATTTATGATTAATATGGCCCTACCTAAATGACACCAATAAAAGTTTTTAAAGTAATGTATTTTAGGAGCCTAACAGAGGTAATTTCTACACAAAAATGACCTTGATGTTAACAGTTTGTTTTTATTTATAATATCTTCAATGTGATTTGACTGAATATTGAACTTATTATTTTCAATATTTATGCTGAAACATCCGTATTTCATCATCTGCCATTTCAGTTTTCAGTCTGAAGGAAATGGACATGAATTATAAAAATGCAATATATGCAGACATCGGTTTCGCAACACAGATTGTTTATTTTAACCAATGTCAACTAGTGATATGCCAGCACTTGTCAGTGTGGCTCTTTTACCAGCTTCAAACCTACTCCAGCCACCTGATTATATCCTTGCATTTTTTCTACAGCATATACTCTGATTAAAACCATTTTATTTCCAGGATTAGGAACATGTAACATATGTTGTATGGGGTCACATATAAAAAATAACTGGTGCTGCAATGGGTCAGCTATTTTAATATAGTCTTTCACAAATGAATGTGACATGCAAGACTGACAGCAATTTTATTCCCTGGCTACAGCCACACAAGGGTTACAAAAATTCAAATACCACAACACAGTGCAATGATACACGAACACAACGTCTGCTACTACGATCACTTTGGCAAGTTATTACTAACTAAGAGATGTCTAGTGATAGCACGAGAGAGTAAAGTTGGTATTTATGCATACGGTTCCTCTACAACAAGTTCATATAACAAAGCAGTATTTGGTGCTCTTTGTTCTATCAGAGAAGCTACCAATAAAGCACTGGCAAAAACTAAACCTCCGTCAAGGATGAACCCAACTGCTCAAGACCAACATACACACATTTCAGCATTAGTGATGTTGTGAAAAGATAAATAACAGCCTCCAGTGATGTCTATATTCTTTTACAAAAGTTACATTTACATACACATAGAAATTACCAAAAACCCCCATATATAGGTAGGTAAAGTGCACAATCTGAGTTAACTTCTTTCAATTGGACTAATTTAACAAGTCGAAAGGCTATCCAACCTCAATATATAAAAACAACTACAATTATTACAAGACTATTTCGTATCAGAATATAAAATAACAGCCAACCTTTCCCACTTATAGATTTAATTTATTTTTACGCTTGTCAGATCTAAGTTTGATCAAAATTGCTGCAAACAAAAGACTAGTAAATCCACGGTCCATTGGACAGTTATTGAAATGTCAGTATATTTCACTTGCTTAGTTCTATTAATTATATTTGCAATACTAACGAGGAACACTGAGCTCTTTTCTTGGGGTAACTCTTTATGTATGTCTAAGTGAAAACCTGTGCAAGATAAAAGTAAAATCACCTCATTTAAACTTTTAAACCTCATTTAAACTTTTTAAAAATTTTCCTATATTTTAAAGAAAGGGCAATAAAAAATATGACACATCCACATGTTTATTACTCTTTCCAAAGCTTTAGGAAATATGGATAAAGCATATTATCCCATAGTATGATTATAGCACTATGATAATTTTAGTTGCTTGAAGTATTAAGGTAAAAATAATATATTCCAGTGGTGATAGCATTTGAATTGTTTCCAGAATGATTTCTCTACTTTTAAACATATCTTGCAGAGGACTTGCAGGACATTTTATTTTACATTATAGACTCAATACCTAACTATACTTAACTCAATGGTTCTCTGTCACATTCCCCTTTTGTATAAACATTCAGGAAGTCATGGATCCAACTAGTTCTCTGAGGTCAACTGATCTGCTTTTACAACCTAGAGAGATTTCTAAGTGGGCCTTCAGATGCCAGTTAGGAGTCAGCTCTCAACAGACTTCCTTTGCTAAAAGAAAAGCAGAACTGATACTGGTCTCATCTCTCTGGAAAAAAATCTCTGGCCTAGATGAATTCTGAGCTGCCCTCTTCGGGCAGCTTTAAGCTGCACTGTGCAAAATCACATAGTGAGCTGAGACATATACCCCACTATTAATAAAAGGGTTCAGTAAATGGGTGGATGCTGTCTTACGCTATAATATATATGTGCACACGTTACATTAATTTTAAGAAATATATAAACACAGAGATAATGACTATAGCATTGCAGAATTTCTGTGTGATTTTCTTGTGAGATGGCCACTACATATGAAAGCAGAAGCTGCCCAGGCTTATGTAAAGCTCCTGTTAAATCTTGAAGTCTAAACTGAATAGCTTGCATGCAAAAGAAAATACATAATACTCTAAGCCTGAGGATACTTTGAAAGTCTCACATGACAATGCAAGGGAAAAGGAGAGGAAGGGGGAGGAAAAAAAAAAAAAAAAAAAAAAAAAAAAAAAAAAAAAAAAAAAAAAAAAAAAAAAAAAAAAAAAAAAAAAAAAAAAAAAAAAAAAAAAAAAAAAAAAAAAAAAAAAAAAAAAAAAAAAAAAAAAAAAAAAAAAAAAGGAAAAATGTAAAAATGTAAAAATGTAAAAAAGAAAAAAAGAAAAAAAAAGAAAAAAAGAAAAGGAAGTTAGCAATTTGCTGCAGACATGTAAACAGACTACCAGCTGAAAAGCTGATGATTCACGAAGACCAGCTCATGCAAGTGTTGAGCCAAACAAGAGATGACAACTTCAAATCTCAGGCCAAAATTGGTGGGCTTTTTTCATCTCATCTTAGTCATATATAGGAGTTAAGTTTTAAAATCCTAATAATAATTTATAATAAGAGCATCATGGATGGTGAGTGAATGTTTTCCTTGACTTTAATTGCAGTATTCCCAAGATATAACAAAGACTTCATAGGACTAAAAGAGAAGAAATCTTATTCATCGGAGACCTTGAAATTAAATTAATACGATTTGGTTTCTATCACTTCTATGGTTTATAATTTCATTATCTTTACCTATATATTTTATCTTCTCTAGTATTATACTAAAGATAAAATCATTTTAATTTCTTTATTGTGACACACTCTATATATTCTTTATTTGAATGATATACACCCAATTAGCCACTCCTGTATTGCATATTTAAAATTAAATTACCCCCACAATCCATTTCTTTTATATAATGTACAGTTAGTCCATATTTGTAACTTTTTTCAATACTCTATAAACTGTTCAATGCACAGAACAAAGGCTTTTCCTTTCTCGAAGAGATGGTAGTCTCAAAAGAAACTAAGATGATTTGACTATGAAGGCCATGAAAGGAAAACTGAGCAATGATTAATACCACCACCACATCAAGACACACATTTCTTGAGGACATTGAAGAAAAAAAAAAAAAAAAGGAAAAAGGAAAAAGCCACTGAAGCAGAAAAAGGACAGACTGCCTTTAATTTAAAGACACCGCTGGGAAAACTCATTCTGCCTATGCCTACTCCGATAGAGGATTCCAGACATTGCTGGGAAAAAGAATCAAAGGCATCTTTGAGCCTGAGAATCTGCTTTCCTTTTTCTAAAATCAGGCAGGAAAACAATCTTCTCAGCCTACACTACAGATGTAGATCTCTATGTATCTTTCTTCTCTTCAGTATTTGGAGAGTTGTTTATTATCTGGTTTATTATCAGATCCAGAGATAGGTGTATTTGGCATGCTCTTTATACTTTCTGGTGTTCTGATCAAGACTGACAGGTCTTGACCACAAGGTCCAGAGCAGAAGAGGTGCCCTCTGCAACAGTTCTGCAATTCTGGACTCTTGATCATCTACAGCTGGTGACAAGCAGATGTCCCCTCTGGCACAGGCATCTAGTTTTTCTTTCCAGGGAAATTAGGACACGTCTAAAATAGAACAGGGATGTAGCTGGGGTGTGTGCCTGTGTTTCACAGTTGGAGATAGTGCCTGTGACTCTACCTCAAGAACAAGATTTGACTAAGCAGCACATCATGCTGAAAGTAGAACAGATAGTGACTATGCAAGTGGTAAATCGTTGAGTCTTCAGCAAGAAATCAATGTTGAAGGATGATTTTGGCCATTAGAAAAATAGTGCTTATTGGCATTAAGACTGGCATAGGACAGAAACTGCGGCAAGTTAAAGGGTAACAATATTTCACTAGGAAGAAGAAAATATTTCCATGTGGTGAAGGCTTCTAAAGATAGTTTTGTGGGTTTGCTTGCATTGTAACCTTCAAGGCACCAAATGCATTTACGGCAGTAATGAAAACATTTATTTCAGTGCACTGAAAGAGCAATCTCATACTATTACTATACTGTAGCAAAGTTTAATCCATACCATCCTCAGCTGTGGCAGTTCTGATAATACATAGGAGTATGTTATCAATTCCTGGAAAACAGCAGGGAAGCAGTTAGTCGAAATAAAGCATGTCAGTTCTGCAGTTTACACACAAATAAGATTGAATTTATTTTCCTATGTTATTATAACTGCTCTGTTACAGCAATTGCTCGGGTCTCATAATGACAACATGGGCAAGAAAAATGAAAAGAAAATTAAATAAAAGCAGGATGACCTGGTAACAAGAAACATAAACCTCTTTCTCCCTGTGACTAAAACGCGATATTTAATCAACAACTGTGTGCTTTGAATTTGAGTCAAACTACCTCGAAAGTCTCTTGACCAAAGACAATTACAGTCAGTGAATGGCTGCTGTTTTATGCAGTTCAGTATTTTTGAATTTGAATCACTCTTTCCATCCATCCAGAGTCCAATAATTTTATATTAAAATTAAGTGCTAATAATATCATGCTATGTGCACTGGCTCAAGACCAGAGAAGTTAAAAGAGTAAGAAATGTTCCTGCTTTCTATTTACCTGGCACTTAAGTTTAAAGCTCTGCATTGTGCATGCTGTTCAGCTCAGATAACATACTACAACTGCATACTAAACTTACAGTTCTGTTCTGAGTTTTCATTAAAATCTCTATTACAAAGGGGTTCAAAATTCCCCCATGAAAATATATTTCTGGGAGGCACTGGGTGTCAAAAATGGATATTTTGATTTTTCACAGGAAGTGTCTGAGGACAAATTTTAAAAACCATCTCTGAAAACAAAGAGTGAACTAAGCATCAATTTGAAGAAGGCCAGTCTGATAAAGGAGCCCTCAGTGGGGTGCAGAACCTTCACTCACTCAGGGCACTCGCTGGAGGTGGCTGGAACCCTTGACAGCAGCAGCAGCCTTGGCTCCTGCCCACTGCAGCCACAAAGCCCTGATAACAGGTCTGCACAGTGGTACAGATGGATCCCCTTCAAGCATATGTCCCTAATGTGAAAGGCTGTAGTCCTCTTGTACTCTAACATAAGCTTTCCACATCCTGTTCCGTTCTACAAAGAAGAACCAGATTTATTTTGCTTCCTTCTGCCATATGTGCTTCTGTAGAGAAAAGAGAATTTGTCCTAGTAAATGAACACATCATACAAAAGGAAAAATAATAGTCTCATTTCTCTCTCTCTGTTATGTATAGGCTTGACAGAGTAAAAAATAATTGAAAATCAAATGTTTAATGTGGAACCCGGCTTCTGATATTTTTTGAAATACATACCCATGCTTAAACTTTCCAAGTACTTAATACAATCAATTGAATCAATTTTTTGTTCATTTTCTACTCATCTTAGGCAACATGGTGAAAGAAAAGCAAAATATTTCTGACCCATGTTCCAAAGCCATGTTCTTGCAGCTTTTTCTCCAACGTACTCCTTGAAGCCATGTTGTCATTTCTCTTTAAGATTTATCAAGCATTGCAAGTCTCCCTTTGGAACTTAAACATCATTGGAGGAGAAGTAATTACAGAAAATGGCTCCAACTGTTCCTATAACGAACAAAATTTTCCCAGTCAGAACAATGTTTTCAAGCTTCTTCTGGTAAATAGTTACATGTGAACTGCTGTTATAGCAAAGCATCTTTGAGACAAGTGATTTTGATAGATTCTTGTAACAAACCCACCGCAATAATCTTTAGTAAAACTCAGTTATTTGCTTACTTTCTTGTGGAAGGGTAGGCTACAATGTGGTGGAATTGAAATGCACAAAATTATCTTTGCATTCTCTTCATCTGCCTGTGCTTGAAGGCAGCTTTAATTTATTTCATATTACAGGAGTACCCAAAGTCAAAATTGGTGCCAAAGAGCACTTTCCAGTCTTCTTCATGGCACTGCTTTCTCATTAAATGAATGGGTCAGCTTTACACTACTGGAAAATCACTTCTTGACCTAAAAGAAGTATGCTTGGACTGATTAAACTTGCTTTAAGGCCAGATTGTACAGGTGTTTGGCACAAAACAGCTACTCTGCAGGATCTAGCTAAGAAGGCTTCTGTGGGAGAAAGAACAGAAGGTAGTTACCAGATTGATGACAGAATAGAAAAATGTCTCCCGTGGATAAAGTCTAATGAAATTTTGGCTGTGCACTACTGAGAGAGGAGCATGCATATTTCTGTGTTTGAAACACCAAGCATCTAATAGCCAGTCTCCAGAACTATCTTTTGTCCAGTCTCTCTGATTGTCAAATCTGACACAACTTTTTTTCACAAGTACAGGAGCTGGAATGTGGAACACCAATTACCAGAACAGGGAGATACCCTTCGGACTAGTTATTAAATATGCATGTATATTCATGAATACTTCACACTTCTCTACTGACCACACTACATAATCATTCACTAAAATATGTAAGAGTTCATGAAAACTACATGAATGACAATGAACATCAAATGAGACATTTTGTATCACTTTTTGATATGTGACATCTAGACCTTCAGCGATACTATCTCACTGTCAGACTCTTCCATATTTGGCTTAGAAGCTCTGAATTACCCTCTGCAGGAATCTGCATTGTGCCTTAACAAGCTGTATAGACAACATGTAACTCCTAAGTCATGAAATAGGTTAACATGAACATGCATGAACCCCCATACACCAGTACAAGGTATCATCCTTGCAACCAACATTCAGGCAATCATTTCTCCAAAAATTTCCCATTCTCCCCCACGGTTTTTCATCAAACAATACTCTCAATATATTCCAGGCAAAATTCAACTATTCCAAATGTATGATAATAACATGGGATTTCCACAATGTTATAGCATATGCACTAAGTGTGAATAACTCAGCCTCATCCTTGCTGCTGACTTTGCAGACTGCTCTGGGAGTTCCTCTCTCAACCCAGTGCTCTCTCCTCTTAGAACACTGAAAGGTGCCAAAGTTCTAAAAGGGAGTTATTAGACATCCAAATAAAACAACCTCAAGTGACTCAAATAAAACGTCTCTTTGCATGGTACCATCTGGAAATACAGGTCTCCTTAGTGGTCTACTTTTATGTCTGTTCTGAGATCTTAGAACTTTTCTTGTTACACTGATCTTTCCTCTGTTTACCCTCTCAGAAATAATTTTCAGGCCTTCTACACCCAATGCTCTTCCTAGAGGAATATAATTGACTTGTCCATAACTTCCCAGCTGTACATACAAAATCACATTGCAGTAACTATAGATAAATCATGCAAACTAGGCAACTGACCACATTGTAAACTCATTTGCTATAGATCAGCTGCAATAGATTCAAGTGCATACACGGAGAAACTGGCACTGATCTAACTAAATTGATTTAAATATCAATGTAATTTAGATAAGCATCACTTCTTTTTGAGGGTGGGCCTTAAATAAGATATTTCTTCACATTCAGTGTAGCAATTCTCTGTATATAACTTTCTGTATATAGCTGACTTTCTTGTTTGTAGCAGCATAAATATCCTCTATATAGGTTTGATTTAACTCCTCCAAAGTGGGTGAAAGCTCTCAATTGACTTAAGTCTGTGGTGGAAAATAGGCCTTTATGAGCTAAATACAAAAAACATTATTTTCCAAACTAATTTATCTGTCTGATGTACAATATACTGTTCTCAGTCTCTCATCTCAAATAAATCCCAATTATCTTTCTTACATTTTCCTATGCCTGTTTAAAGCAAAAAACGTAAAACTTTTCTTTTCCTTGCATTTAAAAGCTTATTTTCTGTTCCCTACTCAGTTGTCTAACATAGTATGTTATTAAAAAATAGCTGCATTTAATCCTCAAAACAAAGTTTCTTTTCTTCTCTGTTATCACACAGGGAAATAATGTTGACATATACATCAAACTGTTTGCCCTCAAATGTCATTATGAGTCAATAATGAAGGAAAGAATGTGCAACTTAGATTAGATTACTGGGCTGAAAGCAGGCTATTCTAGTAGCAATTACAGAAAACTTACTTATTTACATATAAATAGCTAAGAAATTTCATTGCAAAATGTACCTTAAGACATAAAATAAGAAGCTGGGTAAAAGAAGGGTTAGGTGAACCTCAGTGTTTAGTGAGAAGATTACAACAACCATGCATCCAACAAGCAAGATAGAAAACTATTACAAAGTCTTTATTGGAAGAGAAAGAACTATGGATTTTTTTAAAGGTACTCCCACAACAGTCAGAGCTCCAATATCATGAATGCTTGTCTTTCCATTGAACTATTCTTTGAAAGATTCAGTTCTAATATCAGTCAATCATGCTCATACAGAGAACAATATTGAGAATATAGTTTCAACACACTGTATCTCTATTTCTGCAAAGGAATACCTTAGTTATAGCCCAGGGCTCAGTCACACAGATACCTACATGTTAAGTCAGTGGTCCCTAACATTTTTGTAGATTCGCTTGAGAAAGATGGCAATAATCTGAATCTCACCAAGTTCAGCTTCTTTGCTTTGTCTTGAGGCTGTTGCTGCTGCCACCCGAGTTCCTGTCTCCCCCAGCCCAAAGAGTACAGTGCACAGAGCCAGGGTAGATCCAGAACTATCTATACACATGGATTCCATGCTGGTTTTTATATTTATCCCATGCCATTGAGATGACCTCACCAACTATGAACTACTGAAGTAAGCTGGATGTACTGTATGCAAATGCTAAACATATTTAACAATGCTACATGAAGGAGGGCAAAGTGAATATACCTTGCTCTACATATGGCATATGACTCAAAGATACTTAATCAGAAATAAAACAGTAATGCTGCCATAACAGTATTTCTGTTTGCCTATTTTCTTCTAATTTTATTAAAACTAGATTAATTTTTCAGGATTGAAATTGTATCATGCTTTTTGGTTTTTTTAGTAAGTCCTGAGATTTGTGATTTAAGAAATAATACTTCCTTTAAGAAACAGCCACAAGAGAAGGACTAAAGCATTTTGGGCATATGTTCTGTGAACACCCTGATTGAACATCTCCCCTCAAAGCTAGGAACAAAGATATTTTCAAGGTGAATTTGGAGAAAACATTTCACATCCTGTTCTCCAGTTTCATACAGTTTGTAATTCTACCATGGCTTTTAATGGAATAACATCACCCCATATTCTTCCTAAAGCCATTGTGGTAGAAATAGGAAAACAGAAAAAAATATTGAAAGGTCTTGTAACATCCCACTATATCTGGATATCTTTAACCCACTTCTGTAATGCATAAAATAGCAACAACTGTTATGGACATGTTATTTTCAGTGACAACTTGCTGGCAAAGAAAATGAGTCCTATTGGCAATAGTGAATAATGTTATCGAAAACACTATGATTGAGCAGCAGGGGTTTGATCAAAAGTTGTCTCTATTAAATCAATCCCTCACTCACTAATGAAGACCACTGAGTTGTGAGAGACGTATGTGGGCTTTGCAGACAACCCAGACTGCAGACATGACCAGATGCCAACTCATATCTGTTGTTTAATTCCTTTGAACAAGAGTCTACAAAGGATGCTGAATTCTGTCATCAGGAATTGGGTTGACTTGTCTTTGGAAGGTATAAATACACTAACAGTGACTTGATACAACAATTCGAAAATTAATAACAACAGAAAAGGTCACAAATGTAAAGGAGCAGAGTATAAGGAAGAAAAAGAAAGTCTGAGTCTCTTGAAAGGTAAGATTTCTGCAACTTAACTGCCTAAAAAGAAAGTCAAAGAAGAAAAAGATAAAAGATTTTCTATAAATGTAACGTATTTTTATTCACTGTAACTAAACTCTAGGGAGATCTATCTAGATGAGCTTCACAGAGTGTCAGGCTAGATATGCTACGCAAAACATTTCTTCTAATCTTGAACAGCTTCTGTGCTGTTAATAAATGCTGGTTTTAATTAAACCACTTGAGTCTCAGACTTGTAGAAGTGAAATTTCATAGAGGTTGTCCCAGAGAGATGAAACTTCCAATCACCATAAGGTAGTGGAAGAAAGGTGACTGACAGGGATTCCCAGTCAAAGAGGACAATTTTGCACTTCTTTTAGAGAAGCATATTACTACTCCAGGCCTAAGGTCATAGACATTCTTCTTCCACTGACCCAGAACAAGAAACAATTCAAAAGAAACAGTGAACAACAGAACTTTTATGCCCTTTTTTTCCTTCCTCAAACTTTAAATACCTAGGCAGATAAAAGTAATGGTAAGTACTTGCACTGCTACCAAATGACAAAATCCCAAATACAAGATTGCAATTTCAGAGACTAGAATTGCAAAGATTTTCAAATGCAACTTCTGATTTTATCGGCCTTATTTTTTTTCTAATATGAAATGAATTAAAGAAATCAGTTTTTCTGAAAGCACTGAGAATGCTTATTTAGATTACATTAAGATTACCGGAATCAGTTCAAATAACAGACCTACAACAAATGGAGACAGTACAGGGAGATCTGCAGTCAATAGAATGATTAAAGATGTGCTTTAATAGCAAATGAAATTTAGAGTGAAAAGATTTGAAAAGTGAGGAATTTAAAAACTTTGACAAAATGTGACAAGTAGCTACAATGCTGATGAAAGTATTCTGTACAACCACTCACCAATCTCCTATAATCTTCTTTCCTGCACAATTGTACAAAAACACCCATAGGAAAAAAGATCAATGTTCAATATTGTTTGATAATAAATTACTGAATGCAACTCTCGAACTGCATCTTGTAAACATGAAAAAATACTTTGCCAGCTACACGTGTTACTTCTGCTATTATAACAGTTGCTTTCTAGTCACTCCCTACTTTGCATACAGTTCTGAAACAACAAATCCTAGCAGCAAGTAATATTACAGCAAGCAAACTGTCACAATATTTTTAGGACATACTTGGTCGACAACTTTCACAAACTAGCTCTTGCAATTAGCATAGAGGCATGGCAGCTGTCACCACCTTTGAATCTACTTAATACTTATCCTCTAAAGAATACACAAATAAACCAACATCAGTAATTAACCACAAAATCCCCATGCAAAAAGAGCATTTTGAAATGTGCAAGCGTTGCTGTAACTACAGACTCAATAGAGGTTCTTCCTAAAGGAAAAACACATTAAATACTTATCTCAGATTTCCTACATGCATCTCATACTCCTAGGAAATCTTCCTCAGTTTTTCTTCCTTTTTAAGGATCATAAGATTGTGTGTATCAGTAATATAATAATTTTGTTTTCTCAATTTAGAAATATTTTTTCCTTTACATTTGAACATGCTGCTGTGGCAAAAGCTGTGCAGAGAAAGGTTATAAAAGGCATGCCCAACATAAAAGACAAAGAATAGTCTAAAATGGGAAGTCAATGACAATAGTCTGACTCAGTAAAAAATAACTTGGGGTTGAGGCAGGCAAGGATGGAAGAAAGGTTTTCATGTATTTTTCTCTTGACCTGAGAAAGAAGAGCTGGGACACTTAAAGAATCTTATTATAGTTAATGAAGACTCTCAGATTCAACTGAAATAGCAATATGCCTGGAAAAAAAAAAAAAAAAGAAAAAAAAAGGCATTTTGTCTCCTTCTTTTCCCCCCATTCTGCATATGTTCTGTGTATGAAGACAGTCTGAAGACTTTTTCTTCTGTAACTGTTTGACCAGAAAATAATTGTATGTAAAATATATTCAGCAAGTGATAATGCAGAAAATAAAAACAAAAAGTAGGGTATGATGTCACAGAGATATCATATTGCAACTTTAGATCAGGAAGTAACTGAGGTTATGAACTGAAAGTCATTGACATGTCCATGATATTCTGGCAAGTTTCAACATTTCAAAGAGAATTATATGGAAAGTTTAATGGTGTAGCCCTTTTTATTTTTTTTTTTTCTAATTCAGTAACATGTGAGAGAGAGTCCATGTATAATGAACACATGACTGAAACAGTAAATGTCAATATTCAAATAATGCTTCCAGCTACTTAGGCAATACATCTCTAAAATAGAAATGTTAATCATATTGTGAAAACACCTGAATTCACAGGTAAGAGTACTGTTTTGAAGTTATGATTTTGCACCCATATGAACATTATTTGTCAGGGAAATAAACCAGATGTCAGTGCCTTTATTTTCACATTTGAACACCTATGGCAGTTTTTTATATATTTATCATGCATTTGATTGCATTTTTATACCATGAGGCTTACCATATGATATGATCCCACTAAAGACTTACACGGTATTAAATCAGCTACTTCATTACTTTTAGAGACCAAAACTACTTTATTTTTCTATTTATACTGCAATATCAATCATTTAAAGTGTATTTCAATTGTGTTTATGTTATGAGACATACAAAGCACACAGGGAAATATGTTGTAAATAAATAATTATTACATTACTAGATTGCAATAAAGGTTGAAGACAATAAAGAAAAAACACAAAGCACGTTACTCTCTGATGGTGAGACTGCAGCAAACAGCAAACCGCTTAATCTATAGAGACAGGATAAATGTCAAAGTAAATTCCTGAGCAGGACTATATAGCTCCAGGGAAACATAATGGCATACTGTGCTCTTCAGCTTCTAGGTCACAGACTGGCACTGGGCTCAGACCATTCCTGTTCTATGCAATGATCCACTGCATGCAAACACAGACATCAGAGTTGTTGGTTAAAGGCACATGGAGACCTCTGGTAATAAAACTCACCACTTTCATCTCTCATGGCATTGTCATAACACACAGTGCAAGCCAAATTGTTTGTATCATCTTTGAAACCCAATCACTAGCTAACAGTACAGGCACAAACAATAAACATTTGAGCAGCTATGAAACTGCTGCTGAAAAGAGGAATCTGGATTTGCCCAGGACATCTGATGACTGCCTAGTGGCCCATGTGAAATAAGCACTTGACACACTTTTTCCTGGTTCCCAGTGGACAGATAAGAAGTAATACCCACGGAAATCAGTAACCCTGGCAGTAAAGCCAAAAAGAATGAAATATTCTCTCTTTCTCACGGCACCTAAGAGTTGAGACGTTGCTGGAATACAGAATAGAAACACACACTATCACCAAAGACAACACTACTGTGAAATCCCAAGTTCAGTGTCAATCAGTGGATGCAATGACAGGCATGCTGCCTTCACATTCAAACCAGAGGGGGGAAGCAGCTCATTTTTGCTGCTGTGAGAGTACAGTTCAGTACAGAGAATTTTCACAACAGTTATCTACTGATTTCAATACTAAAGTATGTTCCTGAGAGGCACTAGAAAGAAGTGTTTATCTGCTAGCGAGACCTCTATAAAATACGTTATATACGCCAAAGAAAATAACTTTTCCACAAATATCAAAATTCTTGAAAGAGCATTTCTGGCAGTTTCTAAACACAGTTATACTGGCAGAGTTTCATAAAATAGGATTCAGGATCCAGCACACACCTGACAGCTGCTCTTACCACCACTGCTGCTAAGGCTGTTAACTGCTGTCATTCTCAATGGCAATAAAGCCCCAATTAGGAGAAGCCTTGATAGGAAACTGTATGGGCCTGCTCTCAGGATATAGCAACACACTTTGAACAAGTCATTATAATAAAAATTAGAAAAAGAAATGGACATAAGCACTGGTGTGATGAAGTAGATGAAGATTTTTGCCAGCCAGCAGCTAGCCAAACCAAGCAAAGCATAAGGTTGGATGGAAAGATGTTGGGAAATGAATACAGGAAAAGGCATAATGGCCAGCAAAGTCTTCAAAATCATTGGTAGCTTTTAAAAAATATTCTATATTTATTAAGGATTATATAGTATCACATATATTTTGTAGCTAAAGTTGAGTAAGAGCTAGAAAAAGGAACTGGAAAAAGGGTTCCTCTAGACTGGATTTGACCCCAAGGAACAAGCTGGTTGAGGATGTGGTGGTGGGTGAAAGGCAACTTGAGTGAGAGCAGTGCTTAATTTACAGAATTCATATTCCTTTAAAAGGGGAGAGATAAACAGCAAAATAAAACAATGAACTTCAAGAAGGCAAACAAATTTGAGTGAATCCATGGAAAGAGAGAATAAAGGGAGTTAAGAAGAGATGGTCAAAGAGTAGTTTTTTCCAATGGAGAGAAAGGCTGGAATTCCACTAAATCAGATCCTCCTTGATCTTATGCAAGAATAACATAGGACAAGTAGAAGAGAACATGCAGTGACAAAATGAGAAAAGCCAATACATGTTATAGAACACAAATAAGAAAAAGAAACAAGATTAACATGGAAAAAAAAATGTAAATACACTGGCAGTGAAAGGCAAAGAAAATATTGACCTGCCATTCAATAGAATGGACTCTCATTCGATAGAGAGGAAACACCATTAACAGAGAGAGCGCTGAGAAAGGGCCACAGTATTTAATAACCTTTTCCACCAGTTGTCACTAAAACAGTCAATTGCAAGCAAATGGCCAACTCAGTTTCTACCAAAGACAAAAGAGAGCTCAACTCAACACTGTTCAAGTCGACCTGAAGATGTGGGCTACAGTCATTACTGTCTTCACAATCTTTGCAATCGTTCAACCTCCTAAGAAAGGAAGGTTAGGCTTATAAAGGTCATTGGTAAATTTGAAAGTGAGAATTGAGTGGGAAGTACAGTTGGGATTTGAGCGTGAATATTTGGTGAGACTTCTATTTTTTTTTTCTTTATGTAGTAGGGCACAAACAATCTTTATTAATAACAGACCAGTGTTCAAATCAAGAATAAGGCAATGAAGAAGAGTTGAGCCATTCTAAAACTTCAGTGCGGAACATCAGTTTACAAGAAACATCTTTGCTATTACAGAAGCTGTCAACTGAGCTGAATCACGTTAATCTAACCCATAATTTTAAAAAACATTTTTTAAATTGTTACCTATATTATTATCAGAACCCAGTGGATGCTATAATGAAAACAAAAATATTATTTTTCTCCCTCAAATCTGTAGTTTAAGCAGAAAAATTATTTATGGAGCAATTATTTATATTTATAAATGTATAAATATATATATGTTTATTTATATTTACAATTTATTATAAATTCAATTTTTACCATCATTTCTCTTCCATGTTCCTTCCTGGTTCTTTATCGTGGTTTGTCCATATACAAGTGAGTGGTGATAATACAACTGACATAGTCAAGACAAAATTAAATCAATCTTAAGACGCCCAGGATCACAGAATCCATTGAATAAATAGTACTCCAAGTAAAGGTCTAAATCTCCACTTCTTTTTACTCTTCAGATTAAAAAGGGAAAAAAATATCGCCGACATGAGACAAAAGACTTTTAGAGGTAAATACACTCAACTAAACACAAGAGTTCAGACCTGATTCTGAAATCTGACAGAACAATAAAGCTTAAGGACTCTAACTCAAAGACAACAACAGCTCAGTCTCCTCAGGAAGGAACTGCAAACAAGGACACTGTGCATATGAGATTTGCAGAGAATTATTAAGTATAAAATGCCTTAATGTAACAGTGTCATAATCAAAGATATATCATGTTAGCAGCTGCAAATATTTTGTTTGTTTAGTGAATGAAATGAACTAAAAAGATCCTCCTGTTTTTTATTATTATTATTAAAAACAATAAATTTTAAATCAGGAGAAACAGAACACTTTTCCGTGAATTTTATAAAGAATAAAGATCAAAAATAAGCTTGTAATTAATTTCTAATCTATATAAATCAACAGTCTCATTATATGTTACTTACGTCACCCTCAAATAAGAAATACACTGTGTGAGTTTTACAGTTAGAAAGAAACACCTATTTCTAAATTTTACTTCTGTGGCACTGTTTTGAAGTAGAAAAAGTATGCATGTAGACTAAGTAAAAGGGACCATTAATGAGTAGTTACAGGTAGGAAGCAGATATTTAGCTTTTGGCTAATAACATCGTTGCCTAGGTTGAGCCAGACTGAAAATGATTTATTTTTTAACACTGGAAAATTTAATTAACATTTTGCAGTCATTACGCTGTTCTGCTGTAAGTTGATTTTCTTGATCAAGCTGTTAGTTGCTTAGAAGACTAGGATATCCTCAACTACTACACACAGCACAGAACATTGATCATATTCCTGACATTTTAAAATCTGGGTGGGTCTGCTTTGTTTTGTAAATATGTGCTGTATCAGATGCATATGCTTCAGATTGATTTAGAATATCACCAGAAGGATACTAAAAATCACAGAAGAAAGAAAAGGAAAACCGTATGAAATTGGAAAATCATACGATGTAATTGAGGCCAGAAGCAGAAGCCATTAATTTCACAAGAGAGCTTTGGATGGTATAAAAATCCACTTCAGATGCATTAGTTGGATATCATTTTCCGTTTCAGTAAGAGTAAGATCAAATCAAGGCAGCCCCATAGCAAAAGGAATCCTACAGTTACACTCTGCAAAGAGGGGTCATTTTAATTTCAGGGTCTTTTATTACACAGCAAGATAACTGATTGAACTGTGAAATAACATTTACAGCATAAATAAATTCTGATGTCCTCTCTTTAATGCATTTAGAAACTACAGAAATATTTTGGGTTTTGTATTTGCAGGACTTATGATGATTCTTCTATTACTTTTGCATGCCTTCAAAATATTTCTATGAAGACTGTACTTCTGCCACTGCTAAATTTTGCAGTAATTATCAAATTAACTTTTTAAAGGGCTGTGATGATTTAATAGTTTCAGGAGTTTAAAGCTCTTGACCAAAAATGAACTTGTTTGCTATAAACCCATTACTTTTTTCTTACCTCTGAAAGCCTTTTTCTAAAACAAAATATTGTTGTAATACAAAGCAAGAAAGTGGAAAATGATAGGCATTTCTATTATAGTAAAATTTACTAAAAATAGGAAACTACACTTCTTACAGCCTTCAGAGGATCAACTGTCAACAGAAAGACAGCTTGATACCTGCAGAACAGTAGTGTTTCCAAAAACAGGCAAATAGCTTTGACTTAATATGCAATTTGTACTAACACACCTACAAAGGTGGTTTCAATAAGCACAGATGTTTTAGTGTTTATAATGTGCAAGGATTCTGAAGAGCTCAAAGATACTATGCTGATCTGGTGTTTGACAGCATATTCCTTTAACAGAAGATGGCACTGCTTCAGTTTAATTTTCAGAGTTCCCTTCTTGCCAAGGACATAAAATTAAACTAAAAGATGGTAAATGTTTCAAGGGCAACGGGTACTTGTACTCCTTCTATTATAAATATACAAAAAGGCATTTTTAAAAGTACCTAATGCAAGAGCCTGCTTAGACTGTTGAAGAAATACTGCCACCAGGAAACATTCAGGTCTTAAGTGACAAATCATCATCATATCTGTGCTTTCTCCTCCTTACAGGCTGGTTGAAATGCTATTCCCCTCAGTTAAAAACCTATTGGGTATTAGCTATCTGTCTGACTAACCAAGGCCTAAGTTTCTTAAAAAATATTTTCTTTAGATAGATACCTAAAAAATAAAATTACAAACCAAGTTTTACCTAGCATAAATCTGAATACCTCTGTGATATAGCTGCATTGCAAGGTCTGTATTAATCTACAATAGTGGAGAAGTAGCTTAAATAGTAGAATTTTACTGAAATAGCTTAATTTTATATATACTTTTTTTTTCTAAAATAGTATTATTTTACACAGCTATATAAAGTGTTACCAAGGTTGGCTAAATTGTAAATTAACACAGTTGCTTGTAAATTAATAAAACTAAATTAACACACAGCATTCATTCAGAGAAAATCTGAGGTTTGTGTTCATGATACTCTCATTCTGGCTAAATTGTGTATTACACCCAAGCCTTTTTATGAAATTTTTGGGAAGATGAGACTGCATAGGCAAGCGATATTTATTCACACCCACACTTTTATCCCAAGACTCATGAGTTTCCGCCTGCAAATTTAAAACTCACCTGAAGACAATTCACCAGGGATTTTTTAAAATGGAAGAATTCTCAAGGTTGTCTGATGATGATAATGACAGAAATCAGCATGCACTGCAATGGCTCAGCACCAGCGAGACTCCATCCCTCTCCAGGTGCATCCCTACTAGTCTGCACTAGGATGTTGATCTCAGATATTTTTGGTAGGTATTACACTTCTTAGAAACTTTGCCAAAAACCTCAATGCATAAAACATACTCTACTGTTTTTATTTTAAGGTCTTAGCCAAGTATGTGGAACACCTCTCACAAAAGATTATTTATTAATGCATGAATATGTGCTGAGACACTACGCTGTAGCCCAGCAATTTAACAGTTCTGAATGTACTTAGCAAGAAACATCTTGACACTTTTGTTTACACGCTACCAAAAATACCTTCAGGAAAATACATAAACATTAAATGAAATGCAAATTTGGCATCTGACAGTTCAAACTCACCCACTGCAACTTTGAGTCACACAAGTTGGCTGAACTGAATATTCTGAATCCAAGTAACCTCATCTTTAGTCATAGACTCATTCACACCTCACCCTCAGTGCCAAAACACCACTGACTAAGGGACAGATTTGTCTACCAGAAGAATAGCAGATTGTGGGAATGAGGTTAAATACATTTTGCTGTCACCGTAAGTACTTACAACTAACAGAAAAAGGAATACATTTATTTTGCAGTTGAGAAGTAATCTTCCTGGACTACAGCACTCAGTTACTATCCAGGTGAAAGAAGTAAAAGTAAATACTGTGAACACAAGAGTCAGTAGTTATACCATTTATAGTTTGGCAAAGAAGACCGAAGAGGCACTTTGAAACTTTTGTTGCATGCATAACTCTGCAGTCTGTAGATCAGCTTTGTGTTTCAATCACAAGACTAGCAATAATGGTAACTATGTTTAGATTTTAATTAAACTTTCCATAGACATGAGCACACATTACTAACAGTATTTAAATCCCATAATATTTATACATCTTCACCACTCTTCCCTTAAGCCAAAGAACATGCATAATCAGTGCTTTACCCCCAAGGAAAGAACTATCTATATTATAAAGAACTTTGATTATATTCCATATATAATCACCATTTACACTTCCAGATTAGTGTGGCTAGTCTGGATCAAATTATTAGCATAATCTAGCTATGAAGTCTTTATTATATTCAAACATATTACCAAACTTTGAAATAAGAATTCCCGCTTCCTGCTTTTAACAGATTGTTTTGTCCATATGCCTGTAGTGATGCTTACATGTTCTTATTTGAAATAGTCCAATTATAGTTTCATGTTACCCTAAAGACTCTTTAAGCTTTTCCGTTCTTTATGTTATGATTAATTATTTCACTGGGTTGTAAAACTTTTCCTCACCGTAGATTTTTAAGTGAAAATTCTACTCTAGTCCAGTTTTAATTTGCATGTAGAAATCATTACTCCTTCAAAAACACTGTTTATATTTTTAAATTACATTTTTAATATAATGCATCCATTATCTTAAAAAATTCCCTCTTACCAGGAGTATTACATTCTTCTGTTTTAATATTTTGATGTCAGGATCACCTAGCTATGAATGCCCAGAAATTAATGGTGTTTTAGACTCGGGATTTTCAAAGTCATTCCACTTGGCTATAGGGAAACACATGGCAATTCACAGTAAAGTTTTCCCTACTGCCCCTTTAAGCCTGGGGGGGCAATCCAAAGTCAGCACTGGCAAGAACAGTCGCTGGTGTTAATATCATAGAATCGTAGAATGTCCTGAGTTGAAGGGACCCACAAGGATCATTGAGTCCAACTCCTGTCCCTGCATATGACAACCCCACAGTTCACACCATGTGTCTGAAGGTGTTGTCCAGTCTCTTCTTGAACACTGTCAGGCTTGGGGCCTTGGAATTATTGTTAGTCAAATAAATTTTTGAATCAGGATAGCTGCATTTACAATTCTTGACATTTAAGGACTCAGATGTGTTATCCACTTGTTAAACCACTTATGCTTAAGAGTAACATAATTAAGGCAAAACAAAAAAATCAACTCATCAATGACAGAACAGTCACTAATCACACATGAATATGATAATCTCCTCTGCTATTCTATTTATGCTGGAAAAAAAAGATGAAATGCAGTGGTAACCTTTTTATTTGTAGTTCCTAGTCTACTGTTAATTACTACTTCTGTTAATTAAGCTGCAGTAAGTGAGCAGAATAAAATAGTAAAAAAAAAAAAAAAAGATAAATTCTTAAAATTAGAGATCCAGGTTCAACAGTGCTTTTATGATTTCTCAAGGAAGACTTGATTTGATATTATTGTTGAATTAAGGAGGACCACCTGGCAAGCAAAGCCAGTTTTTAGGAAGTGTTAGTTCTAGATATAACTCTGCAGTAGACAAAGAATCAACTCTGTTGACCAGCTTAGGGAAACACCCACTGAGGTTCAGAAGCCAAATCTAACACAGTTACTCATATGGAATTCTATTAGGAGCAAAAGATATCTAAAATTTCCCAATATGATTCTTCTTCCATTTTCTAAGGCAGTTAACTCACTGACCAGCCATTCTAAACTACATCATGAAGCCATTCTCTACAGAGATTGAATTATTTGCTCAAATGGCTAAAACAAATTATGTGGTAAATATAATTGGACTATAATTTTGTTGAAACTACCTGTACTCTGACTTGAAGCTTTATTTTTCCCTCTCACCTATAATGTACCAGATAGCACAGCTGGATACTAAAGATATAAAAAGAAAACTGAAAGGCAAACATTGAACTGACTTCTCAGAGTAAATGCAACGAAGAGGAATACTGTTCCTGCTGCAAATTATGATGTAGACAGTCTTCTGAAAAGGAAGAAGGGATACCTGCTGCCAACACTTTTTTGCATATTTTCCAAATATAAAGAAGGTAGCACTGTATTATGCTGTTAGGCAAACACCTTACTAGACCTCAACAATAGCTAGTGGGCCTCAATGTACCCAAATATTTGCCTTACATTACCAACTTACTGACCTGCTGAAGCCAATTAAAATTCTGATGTGCTTAAGGGTAGATAAATTGGTTCAACCTCATACTGAATCATAACTTTAATTAAGATATTCTTTATACAGTCCCCATAGTGTCTTTTTCATGTGCAGTCCCAGCGACTTTCATTAGCTTATATTAAAATATTTGTATAAAAGCCACATGAAAATTATTCCTAAGGATCTAACCCCATTTAAAGCAAAGCAATGCATTGTGTACATGAATCATTTTTTCCTATTCCCCATTTTAGTGTCTTTGCCTCTGTGTAAGTAGACAACAGTGTTTTTAATTGTTGGGAAAGTACTGGCATACTGGGTGCATATCTGATTAATGCACATGAAATGAATGCTTTTTTCTACATCACTTCCTTTTCCTAGTACATGCTTGTAGAATAGTATCTATAGAAGAAGCTTTTTAAAAAAGAGGTGCTTAAAATCTGAATAGAGAAAATAGAATTATATGTGTTACAGACTAAAACGCCTAGTAGGCCAACTATCCTGTCTCTGCACTAGAGTAAGATTGTCCTCCACCGTACAATTTCCAGTATTTTACCAGTAAGGTTTTTAATAAGCTATACAATAGGACTTTTACCATTCCTCTTGAGAGTTTATTTCCACTTAATATACTTTTCTGAAGAACCTTTTTCCAAGAGTCTACCTACATCTTTTGTCTTTTACCATACAATGTCCTATTGAACACTGCACATATTCCTTCCTGTGTTTGGTCTCTATATATACAAAATATTTCATAGGTCACCTTCCTCAACCTCTCCTAATCTCTTTGCTGATATACAAACACTTCATTTGTAAAAAAATAGAGAAAATTGGACATATGTATAGTTGGAACATACATAATTTGAACATACGTAACTCGAACACTATATATAAACACATACACATGTACAAACACACACATATGTATGCATAATGCTAACATTTTTCTAATGTTTTCCTCTTAAAACGAAATTTCCATAATCCTCACTTCTGTTCCCCATAGAATTGTACTCAACAACCTTTGGGGATATTGATTTATATATGTTAGGATACCATTGCATCTACAGTTTGATACAAAATGTCTTGACTTCAACCACGAAACAGTGAAAATTTTTGTCTAATAAGCCTGCATAGCAATGCAGCATCTACAAAATACTAAATTATAAACTATCTCCATTATATAGTAGTCTGGAATCACAACAGATTTTGCCAGAAAAAACAACTTTTTTCTTTTATTTGCATTATGGAATGACTGCAATCTCACTCTTAAACATTAATAGCAAGCATTAAAAAGAAAATGGAATATTCCACAATTTGATGACTTCAGACTTTTGGTACTGTCTCCTGTGCTATTACATCAGTAAATTCAGGAAATAGAGTCTAGCTTAAACCACTCAGTCACTGAAAGCTATTAAGCGTGGTTTAGGCAGAAAACTGTCAGACATAATTTAGATAAAGCTGATTCTACATTGATGAGAGGTAGCTATATTAGAAGCAACCTCAGGAGGTCAGGTAGTCCTGTTTTCTATGGTTCATTTAATGAAATTACAACTGTAGCAATTAATTCTAAATCACTAAAAATGTGACGACAGTCTCGTTAAGTATCAAGTGTATGCTAATCTAAAGAATAAGCATAGAATTACTAAACATACAAACTCAGAAATCAAGATCCACATTTTCCATATACAGATATAGTGATACCTGGTATTATGCAAGAATATTGGCTTTGGATCTAATACAAGGGCAAATATTTTATGCAGTTTCTATGTTTTCTTACTACTTATCTTAGCCAAAACAAGACTACATGAATTCATACAAAATAGGTAGGTAAGAGTTCTTAGAGACATCTAATAATTTAACTACTTTTTTTCCTCTTTAAGAATCATTTACCATTGATGGTTCTATTAGACCACATTAGGGTATTCATTTCTTTCCTTAAAAAATATTCTACCTTAATATTTTTTGGCAAACTGTTAAAATCATCGTTTCACAGCTCTGCTTAATATCTCAAGCCTGCTAGAAGTTAGGGTCAGATATATTTCTTATCCTGTACAGAATTCCGGAGATCTCTTATATCGCATAATAGTAAAAAAATGCAAACCAACAACTACCTGTGGAACAGACCCTGTACAGCATCAGCCTGATAGCAAATAAATTGCAAATTATCTGCTACAAAGCCAAACCTAAACAACATGATCTTTAGCAGACAGAAAACACATGGTTTTTTTCAAATATGAAAATTACCATATATTGATCCAGTATATGACTGAACTTATATCTAGTTAAATATTTCTGGATTTCAGACAGTAAGGAAAGTGAATAATTACATTATCAAAATCTATGGAGGCTTAAAACACTTAAAATCTACTTAATAATGTCACATTTGGTGTCCAAAACTTAAAGCCTCTACAGCTTCTGATGTAAAGTGATCTAAAGGAATTTCAATTTTAGAGTGAAATGAGATGTCATCTATGGATCTTTAGTATCAGCAAGAATCAATGAAGTGGCAATTTGCAGTAATAGGCAAAACCTAAATACGGCACACCTGGGAAAGGAGCAGCTCCAAGGACTACAGCACACTCAGAACAACTGTCTTTATTCCAACCAAGGCTGCACTACGTCAAGCTCTCTTACTCCCTTAAAGTTTTAGCATGCAATAAAATTAACATTCCTCTACATATTGACTTTTCACTTCATAAAAATGTAATACTCTGCAAAAGAAAATTTCATCTTATTGCAAGTTTTTGTACTTGTTTCTTTCTCTGGCCTAATTTCAACTGGCAGCCAAAGTGCCCCATTCCCAAGGCCATCCCAATGACACTGATCCCTCCGTAACGATAAATTAACTCATTACAACTGCCATGGTATTGGCATGTGCAAAACCCACCAGCAAAACTCACACTATTAGGGAAATGAAGTCAGTCTGAATGCACATTTAACAAAGTGCAAAGGACAGCTTTGCTGGGAGACAGTAAAACATCTTTAAGCCTGAGTTTCCCCACTGCAGTTTAACACCAATGACACATTAGCTATGGAAAAGGAGTAATTTGTAACTTACCCAGACAGAAGAGAGTTCTTGTCAGTTTTCTCCCTTTTGAGCAATATTGAATTACTGTATGCATTTTGGATAATTTTGGAATATAAAACAGGATAAGGCAGTAAAAATAGGGTATTAAGTCTGGAGGATCAGCAAAGGGATCAAATAACTACGATAAATTCAGAAATGTTGCCTTGAGATGAAAGACATCTCACTATTAAACTTATGTAGTGAGTCATTCATGGAAAGATTCCTTCAATGAAGGGTACATCTAGGAACAAAACAAAACATAGTGACCTTTGCCTCTAATTTAAGAGACATGGAGGATTATCAACCCCACTTAGGTATTTGCAAATACAAGCTAACTTAACTGCTGCTTTATAATGAAACTCAGGCACTATATAAAAATGTAAAAAGTATATATAGCTGGTTTGAATTTTATCATAGTAGGCCAAAATATGTGCCAAATTTGACCCAAAGGAAGCATTAAAATTTTTTTGCTCTCTCTCAAACTTTTTTTATAATTAGTTTTATGTCAGTTGTCTTAAGAAATCCATAATATAATTTCTATTACTATGTTGGTAAACATCATTTTTTGAGAGTTTGCTTGACTTCTCCAGACTTTCTGTGGCCTAGTTTTTCCATCTGAAGTTTAGTGAAAGGTGAACCTTAGAAATAAATTGTTTACATTTCATATTTTCCTTCCTCTATATAGTTGTTTATGACAATTCACTTAGAATTGATTTTAACAAAAGCTAGATTGGTAAGAAAATAATTAAGAATGCTTAAAATTATACACATCTTAGAAACCAACTTGTGGAGAAATAAAACCGGAAGAAAATAGTATTTCTGTGTTACAGATGAAAAATTTAAAGGTCCTAATTGATTAAGACATAAACAATAGCTTACACATCTCATGGCATGCATAAGGACATGTGACCAATGCTCTAAGTCTGCTGAGGATGGTGGCAATAATGCAGCAGGTCGCTGAGGTCTTATTCCCAATGGCTCAGCCTCTGTTGCTACCACTGCTGGAAATACAAAATTGAAATAGTTGGATAAGATCTTAAAACAAGTAGGCAAGTCTTTTCACCACTTCCATAAAGCAAAGTATGCTTCTCAGTGGGACATCCGTATTTTCCAGTATTATCAACCTGAAGAATTTTTTTTCAGTTGCCACAGAAAAACTTTATTGTTTTATGGTCATGGTAAGGTGGCACCGTGTTTTGCAATTCGATTACTTATCACCATCTGAACTGAAATATTCCTTCGTTTAGTGTAAAATTATTTTGTCAGGAGCTTCTTCTCATCAGCCTGTTGTTTAATTGCTTTTGTCTTTAGCAACCAGAGCATTCACAGAATTTTAATTGTTTGTTTGGGTAGGCCCTAAATCACTGCACAGATGTGGACAGGACAACCATCATTTCCTTCCATGGTAAAGAAGAACTGACTGTGGCTAAACACTATAATCTGTAGAATTTACATAAACACATTAATTAGCCTTCCTTTGTTTCTCTGCAAAACCATATTAAAATACCAGACACAGCTGCCTCTATGAGAGATTAAATTCATGTCCTTTCTAATTCATGATGTCACCCCAGTCACAAGCAATTTCGAGTAGTTTTACTTTCAAAAGAAAGACAACTAATGAAAACATCACTATAAAATTTTACATGTCTAAGTTGTGCAGACATTTTACAAAAAATTTAGTATTCATTTGAGACCCCTTCCTTACACCGCTGGGCAAAGATATACAGGCAAGCATTCCTAACGCTAAATCAGACTTCACTTCCAATAAAACAGGCAGCTATTATGACACAAGTTGAGAGCTTCAGCTTTTATTTCTAGTAGAATGTTCCTTTCTCACACACACATAACGAAACTATTTGACAGAGTGTACCGCTTAAGGATGAGCCAAATCAATGGGGTTTCACTTTTTCTGTTCTGCACTAGCAGAACACTTCATGGAAATGCATCATATGCAAAGTACCATATGAATTTATGGAATAAAGTTAATGGGTTGATGTGATGGCCAAAAAGGTCTTTCTGGTGTTTTACAGGGGACTGAGAACAAAAAGTCCTCAATCTGAAGAGTAATAGTAACATCGGGAGAGTAACAATGAGTAAAATTAGAAGACTCTGTGCTAGGAAATATCGATACAAGGAAGGCCCAGGGCTGCAGCAGCAAGATCATGGAAAACTGTGTGAGTGTCTGGGAGCAGAATTAAAGGAGGAATGAGAAGAGATGTACAGTAGTAAGTAGTTCTGAAGACTGATGTGTGCTACACACAAATCGTGGCTCCTGCATGAGTCCCGCTTTTTGACTCTCAAACATGTAGACTGAGCATGTGAACTGCTTCTGACAAATAAAGACAGAATGCATTTATTTTATTGTTACTGTTGTGATTTCTGGCACATAACAGTCAACAAGCTTCTATCCACGGTGCTTCAACAGGTGAGAACTAACAGAAAAGGAAGGAGACCACATAGCAAGTCTGTCATCAAGAGGCTGAACCCACATGTCCTAGTCAAGTCCATAACTATTAGCTTGTCTTTACATTAATATAATTATCTTTATTCCTTACCTAATGTTAATGAGAACACTGCCTTTAGAATTAAATGGCACTTATACATTGTACAGCATTTCTGACCACAGCTGAAGAGGTAAGAGAGTCGTACTATTGTGAACACTCTTTTTTCCACTTATTCCAGTATAATAATATTTTTTAAGAGAAACAAGCAAGATTGTTCACAGGTGACAAAGAGAATTAAAACAAATTATTATTAACAAACTACTACAGAATTTGCATTTTTGGCATAACATATCTGTAGCTTTTCATCTAATGAACCAAAATCTCTTTAACAATCAACAGTAACAGGCCCAGTACTGACAACATTTACAAAACAACGGATGAACACCAAACAAACATTATTCAGATCAAACTTTTGCCAAAAACAGGCCTTAAGTCTCTGTCCACAAAGAGTTATATTTGCAGTTCTGTGCTCATAAACAAACCCTTGAAATGCATACAAAGGGTTTATTATAATATACTCAAACAGTCAATATTATCTTTCATTCCCACTATGGAATTGTGAGTCAGACTCACCCTGGAACGGACACACCTCTCTGTCTAAACTCCCGAGACACAATATTGGTCAGGATTGATGTTTAATTAAACAATTAGCTCTGAGGTTTTGAACGCTTATCATAAGCTAATGCTCAACATAAACTAACTTCACTGCACCGCAAAAACACATTTTAAATCAGGAAGACAGCTCTAATAAAATATTAATTTTACAAAATTAAATGCATTGTAGCAAGGGAAAAAAAAATAAAGAGCCTTGGTCACCCAGTGACATTATAGCCACACACTTTAAAGATATTTTAAATTACTAGCTAGATTACTGTTCCTATGTAAACATAGAGGTCCGAAGTGAGGACTGGGGCCCTCAAACTAAACAGAGAAAGCATACAGTGCCCTAAACAGTTTATGAGTTAAGGGAGCTGCTTTGCTGAAGACTGCATGCTAGATTCGTAGCAGTAACTGCATTGAGCAAACCTATCCACTGCAGTGAAGGTAGGTGAACATAACTAAGGGTAGACTATTACTCATAACCTGAAATGCTGGCAATGTGCTCTAACTGGCCATGCTTCAGCAAAGCGTTTAAGCATGTGCTAAAGGTCTCTCTTGGCTAGGAATACTTTATTGAATTGAGCCTAAGTGCTTCGTGGAGTTAGGGCCAGCTTTAAACATGCATTATTCCTTTTTGTGCACAAAAACATTCAAATACAGAGTTCTTAGAGAACTGATGCATTCAACTTCTCTATCATTTAAGAGAAAAAAAATCAGTATGTACTTAGCAACTATATGAATTCATAATTTTCATATGCATTGACACTCACACCTGAAGTTTGCTATGAACTTACTTGGTACCTAGCATTCTCTGCAAGACTGGACTGATGAAGATGCAATGATGCATGTTGGAATGCATGTGTATTTATAAAAATGAATGTGAGAAGCATATTTTTATTATAAATAAAACATTAGAGTACGTATGGTTTGGTGGAAACTTTAAAATGCAGTAAACCATGCAAAGGCATCTTTGCCTTTTTAAGGAAGATTTTAGAGGACTTTATATATTTCATATAGATGTTCTTTATGCTAGTCTCTTCTCTGAAAGCAACAGTCCACATATCTAACTTAGGGAGGAAGCTGTTCAGTGGTCACTACTATCTCATCTTTCTTCTATTAAAAAGATGCTAATGTCTTTATCATTAAAAAAAATATTCTCTAATAAACTATAAAAATACTTATTTTTGCATGTAGCGATGCAATTACTTCAAAAAAGCAGAAGATATCAAAGGGAATATGCATTTCTATCTACTTTTTTGTGCATAATTGTTAATAATTAATTGAAAACAGGTATATTGTTATGAATTGTATGGGTGATATGAACTACTAAACAAATAGAATCTTTTTATTTGTTTGCAGCCCTTAAAGAAGACTGCATTTCTTATTATACATAGCCTGACTTTTTGTGCTTTGAAGAGTTAAGAGAGGAATTACTGCAATATACAACCTTCAAATCAAGACAAATCTGTCTTTCCTGCTTTAGGAAATAAACATCCGCCTCACTAAACGTAACGATTAGAAGAAATATAACCAATTGCTTTACTGTGATGAAAGACAAGTTCCTAGTCCCTCCCACTTTACATCTACCCTCCAGCATTTTTGGTACTGGAGCGGGGGGGTGTGGGGGAAGAAGATTAAAAGTTTTTAATTTAGAATGAGCCTTTTGATTTCTCTGTATAGTTTCCAGGTTTTCACAGAATATTAGGGATTGGAAGGGACCTCAAAAGATCACCTAGTCCAATCCCCCTGTCAGAGCAGGAACACCTAGATGAGGTTACACAGGAAGGTGTCCAGGTGGGTTTTGAATGTCTCCAGAGAAGAAGACTCCACAATTTCCTTGGGCAGCCTGTTCCAGTGTTCTGTCACCCTCACTGAGAAGCAGTTTCTTCTCATATTTAAGTGAAACCTCCTGTGTTCCAGTTTGTACCCATTGCCCCTTGTCTTATCATTGGTCGTCACCGAGAAGAGCCTGGCTCCGTCCTTGTGACGCTCACCCTTTATATATTTATAAACATTAATGAGGTCACCCATCAGTCTCCTCTTCTCCAAGCTAAAGAGATCCAGCTCCCTCAGCCTTTCCTCATAAGGGAGATGCTCCACTCCCTTCATCATCTTCGTGGCTCTGCGC